>JAMKCH010004756.1:0-146885 GCA_023653785.1 Ophioderma brevispina | reverse complement strand
TGTGAAATTTTATGAAAGTTCTTTGTAAGCAAATATGATTTTCTTATTACACATCCTTTTATGGACAATAGGCAATAGAGGGCACTATAACTTACAAATCATGATCTTTGTAGTATTATATGGCCAGCATCTTTTGACCTTTATCTAAAAAACATGGAGGTGATGCCCAATCTTGTGTCACATTCATAATGTTGGAAGATTAAAGGTGCAACCAGAGATTTTGTGGCACATACACACATATTGTGTCACATGTAGTGATTTCATATAGATAAGAACCCCAATAGATTTCTTACATTGTCTTTGGTTACAGAAATGTCTTAAGTGAAAACAAAGGCGATTTTCATTTGCTTAATTTCAATATAATACATAGGCTGAATTTAGTATTTGCTCCTATACGAAATTAGAAATTCTCAATTTTGTATCAAAGAATAAGTTTTTTAGCTTAATCCTTTCACATGGGGACATTTTTAATAAAAAACTTTACATTGGTGCAAAAATCAGAATTTTCATATTTTTTAGTGACACCTGTTATTTGAAATCTCTCGTTGCACCTTTAATCCCACAAAAAATATTCTGCTGTACAATAGTGTATGGCTGGGATCAGTTCAGTGCCTTCTCTCCAATTTTAACCTTTCAGCATTCATCTCAATGTTGTTCATCCAAACAATTTGAAACTGAAACACACAACGATCACCTGTCAGCATTTCGGTCCGTTTCCTCACTGTACGCCTGAAATTCCTTTTCCTGTGTTTCATCAAGTTGTTTACGTAAACTCTCCATGTCCTCATCATGTTCTTTTCCTAGATATGTTGGGAAATAGTCATCGGGTTTTCTCTCCACTCTGTACTGCTCTGGCTCTTTCAGAACAACTCCTCCATCTGTCATGCCTTTGACAAATGCTTCAACCTACAAATGTATACAAACAATTAGAATACTAGTAACAAGCATCTTGGGGTTGAACAGAGGGAGTTTTGAATCAATCCCATAATGCATTGCAATGTGCTTGTACTGTACTGTACTAGACACATGTCAGTACTTAGGGATACGTTTAAGAAGTTTAAGAACCACAAGACATTTCAAGATCATAAAAAAGTCTTCAAGCACTTGCGCTTTGTGGGCTAAAATGAGTGTAAAAGGGGTTGCGACAATTAGCGACCATGGGTCACTAGTGACCCTGATGAATTCATCAGACTTGTACAGAGTTTATTCTGTACAAGTCTGATGAATTCATCTGGGTCACTAGTGACCCAGGGTCGCTAATTGTCACAACCCGTGTAAAAGACAGGATTTTTATGTGTTAAGAATAGGATTATTGTGGAATCACATGACATTGTTGAGGTGAAATTTCCCAAAATTGGTGCATTGTGGGATGGACTCAAAACACCCTCTGGGGTTGAAACTGCAAAAACTGGATTGATTATTATAGTGGAAAAGTTTTCAGTATGTTGATTTTTTGTGCTTTTTGTGGACTTCTGAACTGGGACAACTCTGATATGACATCTACAACATGCACGCTATATGAAACAATTTTGAACATTTTTGCTCGTTTTAAAATCACTATTTTTCAGCTTTCCTACAAAGTCATACGCATAAAGTGAACATTATCAGCTCTGTGATGGTAAGCTACTTACTTGTAGTCCCTCACACAAGTCTAATATGAAATCTATAACTTGTGCACTATTTGCCTTAAACACTCCTGGGACCAGGCAACAATATTGATAAAGTGTCAACATGGAGCAAATGCATTCCTACATACATTATTTCTTACATATTACCAATTTCCTAATATTTGGGAGCCAGAAAAAAGACATTGATAAGTACACGGCTGTTTTCTTACTCGTGTGGTAGCCCATACGGCAGCTACACCGTGTCTACTGCAGCAGCTACTGCACAGTACGCACTGGGCTAGTGCGACGCAGTCAGCTGCAAAATAGGGATTGCAAAGTACACAGTTATTAGGTATACAGTGATGTGGCTACTCTACAGTACCTACCCCAATGCATGCGGGGAAAAAGTTGGGAATTTGGGAAGCTCCTTCCCGGGAAATCTTGAATCCTCGCGGGAAATGGAGGAGGGAGAAAGAAAAAGAAAATGAGAGAGAGAGAAGAAAATAAAAATAAAAGGATAATAGAATTGAAGTATGAGTTGTTTTTTTTCCAAAATTAAGGTCCGAAAATAAATATATATATAAATGAATTCCAGAATTGTCGCGTCGGGTTCCAATTTCTTGTAGTTTTCTGCCAGCCGGCAGGCTGAGCTCCGTACAGCCAGCCGGCTGGTCTGAACTGCTGTACTGCGGGAAAAACACTGATGATTAAAAAACGGTCCGGGAAATTCCCAAGCCAGTCTAAGGCTAGTTATACTGGTCTTTCATGACTTTTCAGCTCATGACCACAGATAATCACATCACCCACATGTAATTTCTGATCACAAATGTGCAATACCGGTGAAATATTATAACTGATCTTGTGTCAAATATACCCACGTGGGCCCTGCCGGTTTGAGTCGCCGTCGGCCATTTTGTTTCAGCTTTTTTCAAGCTAAACTATTTAGCAATAAAAACACACGATGATGTATTTATATTAGTCATTTCTAACAGGATTTTTAAAAATAATTCCACTTAATAATTAACCATTGTTTTAATTTTTGTTTACTTGTAATTAACATATGAATGGAAGCTTGTTCGATTTTTTGGGTTGTCCATTTATATCAATCCATCATCAAGCTTTAGTTATTCACGGAAACAAATCAACAAAGTTGTTTTTTCAACTGAGGCCGTGAGGCAAACATATTACATATTTAACATACAGGTTTAAAACCAGGTCATGTACACTTGGCATGGTGTAATTGGGTAATGTACGAACATAATGTAAAAGCAGTACCACTAGTATGGTAAAATTGTAACAAATTGACCTTAATAGCCATTATTGCAATATTTGTTAATTTTTGTTTGTTTTAGAGTTTAAAAATGTTTTAGAGAAGATTATCCATAATCTAATTTGTTCCATTCAATTGCAACACGGTAAGAAATACTGCTTTTATAATCCATTTCTTGGTTTTCGAAATGTGAATCTTGTTTTACTTCTGCAGAAAATTATAGTTGTTGTTTATTGGAATGAAAAAAGCTCATTAAGACAGAATTGTGCCGTTTTATTAAGACTTTATATGTGAAGATATTGCCGTTAAAAACTTGCCTATTTGCAGTGGGAAGCCAATTAAAGTTCATAAGAACCTCAGCACTGGGTGTGGTCCCATGTTGCATTGCACCACAGATAATGCGAGCTGCCCTGTTTGAAATTGTTTGGAGACGATTTTGAATCGTGTCAGACCGCAATGCCCACTATGTTCCCATAATCAAGATGGGGTACACAATAGCCATGAAACTGTTTAAGAATGTTTACCATGGCAATATTGGTTTACATTGCTTAACCATGTATAATCCTTTCAGGGCTTCTACGTAGATGCCTCAATATTCTCATTCCACGTGATTTTCATCTATGATGACACCAATATATTTTACATTTGTTTACCTTTGGTTAAATTAACTTATTTAATGAATGCTTTTTAGGTACTTAATTGAATTTTAACCCTTACTAACTTTTTAGACCTCTGATCATTAACTCAGATTTATAACATTTTAAACTAAGTTTATTGGATTTTAAACCAGTTTGTGACGAGAATCAAGATCTCTTATTTGCATTCAATTATGGGTCTCAAGAGAGTTTGATGCATATGCATAAAGCTGTATCATCAGCATACATATTGGAACTTTACAGTGGAAACCGCATTGGTTAAATCATTAATAAATATAAGAAACCAAGAGGCCCATCTATTGAGCCTTTGGCATACCGCAGAAAGTATTTTTTTGACATCGGATGATCTACCATCAATACATGTGATTATACGATTACTAAGATAAGGATTTAAACCAAAATTACATATTTATATCACATAAATTTAGTTTTATTTGAAGAGATTCATGAGTTACAGTGTCGAAGGCTTTTCTTTGGGATCTAGCATACAAAAGACCCGATATTTTACTAAAACGCCCTCATCAATTGCATATACATTTTTCAGTAACATTAATTATGCAGTTGCTTTGAATATGAAGGACGAAAGCTGACTGTTATTTACTAATTACATTATTATCATAAGGTTTTGTAAAATGGTCACTCCCGCCCTTTCATAAACTTAGCAATAACAGGAAGAATTGATATTGCCTATAAATTGCCTGGATCTGCAGGTCTCCTGTCTTAAAAACTGGAATTACACAGGCCCTTTCCACTGTTGGGAAATGCAATGGTGAAGAGTGATTCCCACAAATGTTACCATGGTGTGATACTGGTGCCAGGCTATTATTTAAAGTCCGGGAGGAATGTCGTCACATCCTGTAGCCTTATTATTCGGTAATGAAGATAAAATTTAAACACATAATCACAGGTACATGTCCCAAAATTGAATGTCCTGATTTAGTACTACATATCAGCAGTACATTTCAAATATCAGTTGAAGGCATGTCCATTTTAGCTGCTAGTTTATAGGCCCTACTTGAACAAAGTAAGAGTTTAGTGCATTGTCAATATCTTTAGGATTATTAACAGGTCCATCATCTGTATTCAGGACAGTGATAATTGAATGTTTAGGTTTAGAAGGAATAAAATTTCTAATTGCTAAACTCCCGGTTTTCTTAAGGTTTATTTTTAGTTTCAGCAATCACTTTATTTATAAAATCTTTACTTTTGCGAATTAAGCATTACATTTAATTTCTAGCAGCACGGAATTCCCTTCCACTGAATAGGATCATTATCTGATAATTTAAGTTTGTCCCCTAGCATGGCATAAGTTTTATAATATTATTCTTTAACCAGTGCTAACTTTCTTCCGAACACGCTGCTTTTTAGCGAGCTGTTTATTGATACAACCACAAAGTGGTTTTTTGTTCAAATAATAATTGCACACTGGTTTACCATACCACTGGATTGAATATCTTCCAATTGATTAAGTTCTAAATCCTGAATAAATGCCTGCTCATCAAATTTAGCATAGTAACGAAACATTTATATTTATTATATTGCTTTATTCGTATCAGTAATGATTATATACATTATTATTATTTTTTGTGTTACTCCAAAGTACTAATGCCTATACTTATCACTAAATGCCTACATGAATAACACCTGAATCCGAATTTTTTCTGAGTAGAACAATACAATAAGGTCAATTAGTGTGGCACTTGATTCTGTAATTGTAGTTGGAGTATTGATTAATTGATTAAGAACAACTTTACATATATCAATAAGTTAGAGTATAACAAGGGTGGAGTGGAAGAGAGTAGATCACAATTAATCACCCTATCAATGTAATCGTTAGCTCAAGTTCAATTGAGTTAATATTTTCATTCAGAGGGGGGTTGAATAGGTCAATAGGTGGTCCCTGTGCCTGTACCATATATACAATAAATGTTTTTACATTTTGAGAGTGCTTTCACATAAGGATTTCTAACATGTCAGAGCTTAAGATCGGTTCAATTATGTGAGAACAATTAACGATTAATATACAAGCAACACACCGACGAACATCTTCATTGTAACATGTGTGTGCACTGTTTCTATCATGTCTATACAAATAATAGTCACTAATATGATAGTCATATCATCATGTTTATCACGCAAGAAAGGTCTTCCCCTAAGCCCTATATATCAATATGATTATTATTAGATGTTGCTTAAATTTGGTCCAAATATGTGTAGGCTACGTACATCAATTGTGAAATTAACAATTCCACTGTTTTACGTACTCAAACATGTTTCTCATCACCTTGTATATTAGTATTATTAGAAAGAACAGTGTTATTGGTAAGGTTACTTGACAATTAGCAAATCTGTTGATGGTTCTTTACACATTTTTACACTATATCAATATTTGTAACTAATTTCGTTTAACATTACTATGTTCACAAATGCAACATCGTACACGTATTTGGTGTGTGTATGAGTAGGTTTTTTGTTGTTTTTTTTGTGATGTTTGTTGTTTATTTTTCTGGTTGTTGTTTTGGGTGTGATGTTATTGTGAAAAGATGATGTGGAGATAGATTTTTCTGATATTTACAAAAGTTATACTTACTACCCAACCTCTGTAGCTAAGATGCCCTTTTATCCCAGAATAAGTCCTCTTGCGTAGTGTTCACTGTGTGTGTGAGAAAGTGGGGTAATGGTAAACAAATGATACCCTTGCACTCTGTTGACAATTCTATAGAAGATTCATTTAGTTGGGGGGCTGACACTCTATTGCTTATCATCCCCAAAATCTGGTAGCACACCACTGATGAGATTTCGCTTTTTTGGAAATTGTAATTAAGCCGCCGCTTCTATCAATGATCTTGATTGCTGTTCACAGACATCTATAGAAGCATGGGCAGTGCTGTTGGTCCATGCTTTCATGACAAACTTTGGGTTTGTATGGTTACTGTCTTCTACAAGCCTTTGGATGGATGTCAGCAATTCTTGCTCCTCCTTTGCATATACTTTGGTGTCTTACCTCTGTAAAACATGGCTGGGTCAATTTTCTTACATACTGGAGTTTGCGAAAATGATGATATCTGCATGTTTGGTTTGGCTCTTGATGTGGGTGTTGGTGTCTTTGCATTGGTTGGTGTGTGTGTTTTCTCTTTGAATTTGTTGAGGAGTTGGTTTAGGGGGAGTAAGTGGTGGTGCAGTGGGTTGTGACTGAGTTGGTGTTGTAGGAGTTGTGTTGTGGTCTGTAAGCATACTGTAATGAGTTCTGAAGTTGAATTGTTTGGTGTCATTTGGTGATGATACAGCCTTTGCATAGCTTGTTGCTGTTTGGACTTCAGAGGTCTTTAGTTTTTCATTTTAGGCTGGTGTTCTGCAATGTAATGTGTTGTTTCTTTCACATAATGAGTTTGTGTGATTGTGCATTTTGAGTCAGCTAGTCGAGTTCTTGTAGTTTTGTTTGGTCACTATTGTGTTTTAGTTAGATCCCTGTTTGCTTGTTTAAGTCTCTCTATTTCATCCATTGCCTTTTTATCTGCCATATTTTGAAAATTCACCACAGTTTTGTGTGGACTATTAATGCATGGATCCGTCCAGTGTTGAGTTTCACTGGTTTGCATGGAGCTGTTTTGAGTTTTAGTATGCCCACTTGAGTGGTTTCCATGTTGGCATTTCCTTGGTGAGTTCAGGGGAGACAATCGTTTTTGCCGCATTTTCCCAAGCCGTTGGTCCCGGCAAATGACACCTCTAATTGTCCCTATTGTATATTGGGGGGGCCAGTGTCGCATCTCAACCGACAGAAATGGGTAGGGTCCAGTGGCCCGCGCGTTAAGGGCCCCTGTTTGGGTTGGGGGGGGGTCCGCAGGGGCGAAGCCCGGTGGGGTCAAGGGGGCGAAGCCCCTGAAATTTTTGGTTTTTAAGTTTAAATGTCTTCTGAGGGCTAATTTTTGTACGATTTTTTGTAAACTTTACTTGTCGCACGCTGTCCCATTGAACTTTAAACCTCTACTTTGCCGCAATCCGGCCTGCCAAGTGCCATGACCTGAACTTTTCAGTGAACCGACGGGCTCATCTAAACCGACGAAATCAATTAGTGGGGGGCCGCGCCCCCCCTGCCCCCCCCTGGCTATGCCACTTGCCTTTGTTCCCATTGTTATCAAAGGTCTAGTAGCAGCCCGGTTTTGGTCCCAGGCAATTAACGCGATTACGCCCCGCGCCGATTGGTCTGTTTGGGAGTAAGTGAAAAACGAAGTGAATTAAAAATTTACATGCCGGCCAATGTTTTTTTAACATTCATAGTAAGAATTAGGTATTTCCTTATTTTCCTTTTTAAATAAAAACAAAGTCTGAATAAAATTAAAATGTTACAACATTTTTAATAGAAAATACTATACTCTGTTTAAAGAAAACTTGGTTTAAATCGAGCGTGACTCTCCTTTTTTTAAAATTAAATCAAAAAGACAAAACAAAGACTGAAGTAAAAGTAAAACACCTAAAACATTTTAAAAGAATCTTTTTTACAAAAAAACTTGTTAAATCAAGTGAGACTTTACTCCTTTTTAAATCATAACAAACAAGAAGTATAAGTTACATTAAGACTTCATGGAACATTTAACCTTGTTGCCACTAATACCAATTCCCAAAATCATTCAGGTAGACTGTGGACACAACCGCGCCCAATGGAGAAACCTCTCCTTGTCAACTGGACTATTTCTGAAACAAGTTTTAAAGGAATATCTTCTTAAAGAAAAACTTGTTTAAATAAAGTGCTAGTTTCCCTCTTTTTAATTAAAAAACTTAAAAGATACAATAATAAATATAAGCACTGTTAAAACATAAGTAAATAAGACACAATGGTGGACACAAACATTGGCAAAGATAACGGAAGTTGATTGACAGCGGGCAAAACCACTCATGTAGTTAATCCGTGAATTAAATAAATAATAAATAAGTCGGCATTAATAAGCGCCTGTCACAATGTATCAGACGCTGATTAACATTTATCCCTGCCCCTAGAATATTTCCAGCTGACTTACAAATGCCCAAGGCATGTACTCATAACCTTTGGGCGGCGCTCAATGGACAATATCCCTAACAGCTCCCCATTTGGCACCTGGGTGGAGAGAGGCAAGCGAGGTAAATGCCTTGCCCAATTCACCACATACATTGGCCCATTGGGTCGAACCCAAGACATTTGGATCATTAGCAGTCGGTAAGTTCCACTGGACCACATGTGCCCTCACATTAAGCCATTGATAACTAATTGCCGGGACCAACCCGGCCTCGGGGACCAACGGTGTAATCCAAGACATCCACGGGTCCTCAAACATCTTGGTATTGATATGGTACTGTTCTGCAAATTAGGGGTATTGTCACGGTCCTGATCACACTTAAGGAGAGATCCTCAATTCTCCATGCAGGAAATTGGGTAATTTGAGGATTGTAGGTGTAGATATGGAAACATGGTTACCAGTAGGAATCTGCCCGCCATATCATCCACCCAGTCTTCGGCTCCTATTCCCGAATATTTACTTTCAAGGGGTAGGGATAAAGAGTTACAGAGTTGGTAGGTCCAGGTGAAGTTGATTGCATCGTGAGAATGGCCAGCTCATAGTTTTGACCCCAACTTCCCGAACTCACGTATGGCTCCCACTACTTGCCGTGACCCGGCACGAATAGTACGAGAGTAGGTAGACATTAGACCCAAACACTGACTCCAAATAATTTAACATAGATGGCTGAGAGCCGGATGCGAAACGGATACACACTTCAGCGCGGCAACAGATTATCCATTCCCCTCTCCCCGCCTTTCTGAGTGCACTATACATGGACCTCTCCCCGTTCCTTTCCCCCTCTCCTCTCGCCCTTTTCGCTCCTTCCCCTTTTATTCGCTCTCGGTATCTAGTTGGCTGTACACAAACGTCACAGTTCCGAAGATTACGGCCAAGATGTGTATCTTCAGCGAGCTTGACGCGGGCAGCGACAATGTCCGCTGTGCCGGCCGTATCATTTCGTCTAGGGAATTGGGGGAACGGCGATGGGCAAGAGAGGTGCGGTGCAACCAGGTGAAGCTCTTATCTTCTTATTACTTTTAGTGCGGCGCCCCCCACGCCTTTCCTCCGCCCCCCATACTTTGTGCCCTTGTTCGTCTGGTGCACTCACACCCCCTTCCTCACCCCCTCCACGCGCAAGGGCGCCACTTTGCGCCAGTAAAGCCTGCAAAATGCGCCTGTGAACGGCGAAAAAATTAGTAGCCAGGCGCAAATGTACATTGTGTAAAAATGCCCCCGTGAGCTGATAATTCAACAGGAAAACTTATAAAAATGTCTGTGATAATTATTAGTTGCGATTGATACTGGTATCAACCTTGTCTTTGAGTATTCCAGTGGTGTTTTTTTTTTGGCTTCCCGCGTTCCCGGGCCGTCTCAGGCTGAGATATGTAGTAATATTTTGATTAACCACCTTTTACTGAGAATACATGAAGTGATTAGACGGTCATCATGGTGTACTTGTATCTATCGGGGTACTAAAATCTGACCATATCATTGAGGGGGATCGGTTTCTGAAATCGTGGTCGGAAAAAAGAAAGTGAATTGGCCGATTAACTTGGGGCCGATGAAACGCTTGCTAGCAGTGCTGAAAGGAGTAAATTTCGTAAAAACGTGTCGTTTCATGAATAAAACATTAAATACTGTACCTACAATTTGTTTAGATAAAAAGCCTTGACAAAATGTTATCGACATCATCAAAACTGCATAATTATATATTTATATATTACCAATCAGGGCACGTATAAGCATTATTGACAACATATTGACTTATCCCACCTATTTTTGTAGACAGACGGCTTCCGGATCAAGACAAACTGACAAAAATGGTTGTCAATTTGAACCGGGCGGGGCGCGCGCGGCGGGTAGAAATTTTGAATTGAAAAACTCTACACGTTTACAACATTTTAACGTTCACGGTTCCGTTCAGAATATCATTTCACAGAAGAGTTTCTGTGCACATTTCAAGCATTTTTTTTTTTTTTTTTATTTCCATATTTTCTGATTTCGGTACAAAATACGCCTGCAGTCTGAGCACCTATCTAAGTTAGTGCACGGTTCCCAATACTACAAATGCGCGGTTCTGGAGAGGTAGAGTAGCCGAATTCGTCCACCATCGATAGGTGTGTTGGTTACTTGTGTACAGGCATGGCGACTTCTACAAGGGTGGTTTGCAACTTTCTGGTACACAGTGTTTTCATAAAAAGGTGGGTTAAAAATAAGTCACAGTGTTCATGCTATGAAATCTTGAAAGTGTGAACTAGGAATGTATTAAATTTATTCACTATTTTATTGTCATTCATGGAACACGACCCACTGACCTTGTTAGTCGGAGTTGACTTGTGCATTTGCATCACCATTTCACAAATTCTTTCAAGACTAAGCAATCTGATTGTATTGTTTTAGACAAATGGCAGAGCTTAAATGGAAATGTTAGGTATTATGGGCGGGTCAGGAGTCTGTGGAAGTAAAAGGGGTGCTTATTGTTTAAAAATGGGGGACATCGGTCCTCAGACCGCGTGTGTCGTCTGCCGTCGCTGTTAGTGCATGATAGACCTAACATGACCTTTGACTATGATATGTGACCTTTGACCTCATCAACAAATGATGATTCCCATGTTGCAACCTTGAATTCCAGTTGGTTCCAATTGAACTTCAACTTTTCATATGAGGTCAATTTTACATTTTCCAGCTTTTTACAACTTTACTCACATACCGTTGACCTGGCAAGTTAACCTTTGACCCAGCAACAAATGAGGGATCCCATGTTGCACCTATGATTCAGTTTGGTTCCAATTGAAACTTCAACTTTTCATATGAAGGTCAATTTACCTTTTCAAAGCCTATTTTAAAACAATGACCTCACATGACCTTACCTTGGCAGTGACCTTTTTTGACCTCATCAAAAGTGGGGGGATGCCCATGTTGCACCTGTGACCCAAGTTGGTTTAAAATAAATCCATCAAAGTAGTGGAATATTACTGCAAATGTTAACCCTTTTTACAAACAAGCATCACAACAGACATCACACAACCGACAACTACATAGTGAGGCTACGAGTAATTTCGTGTTTTTTTTCTGTTAAACAAAATTCCTCTTGATTTCGTTGTGTTTGGGTGTAACATGGTTGGAAAAAATCTTGGAATTTTTTTCAAAACGTTTTAAAAGGGTGTCAATCAAGATGGGGGCCGCCCAATAATACATAAATTCCCAATTGTGTTTTTTTTTTTTTTTTTTTTTTTTCCAGTATATTAGTATTCTGAACGCAGTATGAGGTTCAAATTGACGACAATTACCCAGATTTTCGATACCAACGAGTTCAAAAACAGACTAATTCATCAATTGGCAATCAAGATCAAACAATCCAAAATGGCGTCCAAAATGGCCGCCAAAAAGCTAGTTTATGAATATAAACGCTGCATTAACACTAGTCATTTGAACAGGATTCAAATTCATGGGTGTATATCTTGTGGGGCTAGGAACCACGACATCTGACATTTCATTTTGTTAATAATACTTCATATCCAAGATGGGCCGCCATATGGCCGCTGTAATTTTAAGACAAACTACTAGTTATTAAACATTTGGGGCATAAACATTAACATTTAATACTCTGACAGAAGAACTAAATTCAAATAATCATTTCTGTTTTGCTAACGCGCTTTGAATCCAAGTTGTGGCCACCGTACGCACTGATAATGAAATTTGGTGTTATGTTTTTACATAACAATATTTTGGATACCAATTACCAAAAAACCCTAGATGTTATACTTTGAGACCAAAGGAACTCATTTACCATTTAATGTTTGAAAATATCCACCAATGATGGCTCATACCGTGTGTCCCAAAAAACCCCAACACTTGGTGCAGGCGCCATAGTTTGGAACGAAAGCACGTGACTATTCTTTGTTGTAAGGTACAATAGGGACTGTAAAACTAATATCCCTGAAAAGTTCAAAAGGTAGAGTGAATAATTTTATAAGAAGATATCCCCCTGAAATCAAGTAACCGCAGGACCCATTTAAAAAACCAATTGAGACTATTAACTACAATACGGCACTGTACTTTTTGCCACAGAACCACCAATCATGAAATCATCTAAGTCCAACCACCAGTGGGAATTTGGGAATTTTGGGAAGCTCCTTCCCGGGAAAATCTGGAAATCCTCGCGGGGGAAATGGAGGAGGGAGAAGAAAAAGAAATGAGGAGACGAGAGAAGAAAATGAAAATAATAAGGATAATTAGAATTGAAGTATGAGTTGTTTTTTCCAAATTAAGGTCCGAAAATAAATCTAGATATAATGAATTACCAGGAAATTGTCGCGTAGGTTTCCAATTTCTGGTAGTTATTGCCAGACGGCAGGCTGAGCCCGTACAGCCCAGACGGATGGTCTGAACTGATTGTTTAATGCGGGGGGGGAAAATTACACTGATGATTAAAAAACGGGACCGGGAAATTCCCAAGCCAGACTAAGCGCCTAGTTTTATACTGGTTCTTTCATGACTTTTAAGCTCAGGAACCACAGATTCATCACATCACCAAATGTAATTTTCTGATCACAAATGGAAAATACCGGTGGGAAATATTCTAAACTGAGTTGTTGTCAATATTACCACGTTGGGCCCATTGCTGGTTGAGTCGCCGGCGGCCATTTGTACAGCTTTTTGCAAGCCTAAACTAATTTTAGCAATAAAAACACCTGATTTATCTTTATATGTTAGTCATTTCTAAAATGATTTTTAAAAAAATTTATTCCAAACTTAATTACCATTGGTTATTTTTGTTTACTTGTAGATTAACATATGAATGGAGCTATGTTCAGTTGTTTGGTTTGAGCCATTAATATCAATCAATCAAATCAACTTTATTTAATCACGGAACACAATCAACAAGTTGTTTTTCACATGAGGCCTGAGGCACAATATTATTACCTATATAAAATACAAGGTATTTATTTAAACCAAGGGGTACATGAAACTTGGCATGGTGGTAATTGGGGTAATGTACATGAACATAATGTAAAAGCAGTATAGTATTGGTGTAAAATTGTAAAAAAAGTGAGCTAAGGCATTAGGTTGCAATATTTTTAAGTTTAGATTTAAAAATGTTTAGAGAAGATGATCTCATAATCTAATTTGTTCCATTCAATGTGCACACCCGGTTATAAAAATTAATGTTTATAAATCAGTTCTTGGTTAGAAATGTGAATATTGTATTTACTATGCGGAAAATTATAGTTGTTTTTATTGAATGAAAAAAGTCATTAAGACAGATGGTGCAAGTTTATTAAGAACTTTATGTTAAGATATTGCATTAAAAAAAATTGCCTATTTGCAGGGCGCCAAATTAGTTAATTAAAGAACAAAACAGACTGGGTTGTGTCCATGTTGCACCACAGATAATGCGAGCTGCCCTACTTTGAATTGTGTTTGGAGACGGATTTTGCAATAGTGAGACCGCAATTTCCCCCCCAAACTAGTTTACAAATTAATTCAAGATGGGTGGTAGCAACATAGCAAGTAAACGGTTTTAAGAAGTTTACATGGCACTATGGTTTACATTCTTTACCATGTATAATCCTTTCAGGGCCTTCTTACGTATAGCCAATAGTCTCATGCCACGTTAGATTTCATCTATGATGCACCCAAGATATTAGCAGTTTGTTTACTTGGTTAATATAAAATTATTATATGATGACTTTTAGGTAAATTAATGAATATTACCGTTACGAAGTCGTTGTTGGGAACATATGATCATAAATTCAGATTTATTAACATGTAAACTAAGTTTATGGGATTTGAACCAGTTGTGAAGAGGAATCAAGATTACTTATTTATGCTTCATTATGTCATCAAGAGAGTTGATGCATAGTTATAAAGCGGTAGTAATCAGCATACATATTGACTTTACAGTGGGAAACAGCAATTGGGTAAACTCATTAATATTAAAAATATAAGAAACCAAGAGGCCCATCTATTGAACCTTGTGGCATACAGACAGAAAGTAGTTTTGACCTCGGATGTCTACCATCAATTACATGGAATTGTGTAGGTAGTACGATTACTAAGATAGATTTAAAACCATTAATTTACAATTTACTAGCACCATCAGAATTAAGGTTTATTTAAGAGAATTTCATGATTGTACAGGTCGAAGGCTTTTTGAGCTTAGCATACAAAGACCGATAATTTTTACCCTCATCAATTCGATTTATACAAAGTTTCAGTAACCATTAACTTAGTGCAGTGCGGTTGGATATGATGGAAGACAAAGCCTGACTGATTATTACTAATTAAATGATTTATCATTAAGGTATTTGTAGAATTGGTTAAATACAGCCCTTTCAAGAACTTTGAGAAAATAACAGGAAGAAGAATTGCAGATTGGCCTATAATTGCCTGGGATCGCCAGGGTATCCTGTCTTAAAAACTGGAATTACCCGGGCCAGCTCCCTTTTCCAACTGTTTGGAAAGGGCAACTGGTGAAAGCAGTGATTAACCCAAATATGTTACAATAGGTTTTGATAACTGGTGCATGATATTTTAAAATTCTGGAAGGAATTGTCGTCACAGCTGTAGCCTTATTACGTTAATGAGATAAAATTTAAAAAACATCATCACTACGGTGGTAACATGCTACAAAATTGAATGTTGATTAGTATACATATCAGCAGTACACATACTACAAAATCAGGTTGAAGGCAGGTTCCAATTTTCTGATAGTTTAGGCCCTACTTGAACAAAGTAAGAGTTTAGTGCATTGTCAATATCTTTAGGATTATTAACAGGTCCATCATCTGTATTCAGGACAGTGATAATTGAATGTTTAGGTTTAGAAGGAATAACATGTCTAAGTTGCCCCAGGTTGTCTAATGTTATTTTTATTTTGAAATACCTTTATTTATAAAATATTACTTTTGCGAAGATTAAAGCATTACATTTATTTTCTAGCAGCACGGAATTCCTTCAACTGATGAATAGGATCATTATCTGATAATTTAAGTTGTCTCTAGCATTGCATAAGTTATAATATTATCATTTAACCAAGTGCACTTTCTACGAACCAACTGCTGCTTTTTAAGGCATTGTTTATTGATAACATCCACAAAGTGTTTTCAAATAATTGCACACTGGTGTTAAATCACCATGGATGAAATCATTCCAATGATAGTTCTACGTCATGAATAAATGCGCTGCTCATCAAATTTAGCAAGGAACGAAAAATTTTATATTTATGATATTGTGATTAGTATCAGTATGATATATACATTATTATTATTGTTGTGTTTACTCCAAAGTACATACGTCATAGAAATGATCACTAATGCCTACATGAATAAACATACCGGATCCGATAGTTTTTCTGAGTTAGAACAATACATAAGGTCATTAGTTGTTGCACTTCTTCTGTAATTCTAGGTGGGTATTGATTAATTGAGTAAGATGAAAACTTTTACATTATCAAAAGTTTAAGAGTTATAAACAGTGTGGTGTGGAAGGGAAGATAGTAGATCACAATTAATCACCATCAACATGTAATCTTTATGCTCAAGTTCAATAGAGTGTAATATTTCATTCAGGGGGTTGAATAGGTCAATAGGTGGTCCTGGTGGACCTGTACCAGAAGATTACACTAAAATGGTTTAGCATGTGTGAGGAGGTGATTTCAACTCTAAGGATTCTAAACATGTCAGGATTAATCAGTTCTACTTATGTGAGAACAATTAAGATAATATTACAAAGCAACACAACCGCGACGAACATGACTTCATTGTAAATGTGTGTGCACTGTTTCATGCATGTCTATACAATAATAGCGACTAATATGAAATATCATTATCAGCAATGTTATATCCTAGAAAAGGTTTCACTAAGCCCTAATATATCAATATGATGATTATTAGGTATGTGCTGAATTTGGTCAAAATAGTGTTAGGCTACGTAAATTCAATTGTGAAATTACAATGCCACTTTTTTTTAAGTACATCGAAACATGTGCTTCATCATTGTAAAGATTAGTAGATTAGAATGAACGATGTAAGGTTACTTTGACAATTATCAAAATCGTGTGAGTTCTTAAAACATTATTTAACTATATACAAATATTTGAGTAACTAATTTAGGGTTTAACATTACTTAGTAATCAATTCAACAAAACACGTACACGTAATTGTGTGGTGTATGAGTAGGTTTTGTTGTTTTTGGTGATTTTGTTGTTTAGTGGTCTGGTTGTTGGGTTGGATGTATTGGTTGAAAAGTGACTGTGGATAGAATTTCTTATATTACAACAAGTTACCCAGACCTCTGTAGACTAACAGATTGGCACTTTATCCCAGAATAAGTCCTTGCGTAGTTCACCTTTGTGTGTGAGGAAAGTGGGGTTACAGGGTAAACAAAATGCACCCTTGCCACTCTGTTGACACTTTTCTAGAGAAGATGCTTTATGTTGGCTGACACTCTATTTGCATTATCATCCCAAAATCTTGGTTTTAGCACCACCATCGATTGATGATTTGCGCTTTTGGAAATTTGTTGAGCGCCGCTTCTATCAGTGATCTTGATTGATGTTCACAGACATCTATAGAATCATGGGAAGTGCTGTTGGTCCATGCGTGCAAAATGGACCAACTTGGGGTTGTAGGGTTACTGTCTTTACAGCCTTTGTGAGTCAGCAATTCTTTGCTCTCCGTTGGCATATAACTTGCGTTGTATGACTCTGTAAAACATGGCTTGGGTCAATTTTCTTACATATGGAGTTTGAGAAAGGATGATTACTATGCATGTTGGTTTGGGCTCTTGATGTGGGTGTTGTTGGTGGTCTTTGCATTGGTTGGTGGTGTGTGTTTTTTGGAAGGTGCTTGAGGAGTTGGTTAGGGGGTAAGTGGTGGTTGCAGTTTGCAGTAGGTTGGACTGGTTTGTGTTGTAGGAGTGTGTGTGGGTCTGTAAGAATACGTCTGGTTTGAAGTTGAATTGTTGGTTCTTGGAGATGCAGCCTTTGCAATCTAGCTGTTGCTGTTTGGAATTCAGTCTTTGGTTTTCATTAGGTGGTTATTGTTCTGGCAAGTGTAATGTTTGTTTCTTGCAAATAATGAGTTGTGTGAGTGTGCCAGTGACGTAAATGTAGTCTTGTAGTTCTTGTAGTTCTTGGTTTTGGGGCACTATTGTGTTAGTTAGGACCCTGTTTGTGTTTAAGTCTCCTCTATTTCATCCCATGTTGCCTGGTTTATATGCCATAATTGCTTCACCACATTGTGTGACTTATTAATGCATGTATCCGTCCAAGCTTTGAGTTTCACTGGTTGGCTTTGAGTGTTTGAGTTAGTATGCCCACTTGTAGTGGTTTCCATTGTGGGCATTTCCTTGTGTGAGTGCAGGTGAAGACATCGGTTTTAGCCCGCATGGTTCCGAAGTCGGTTGGTCCCGGCAATTTAACACCTCTTTGTCTCCTATGTGTTTTGGGGGTGGGGGGTCCAGTTGTCGCATTCTCAACGACAGAAATGGGGTGGGTCCAGGGGCCCGCGTTGGGGCCCCTGGTGGGGTTCAGGTGCGACGCTCCCGGGGTTGGGGGTCAAGGGGGGCGAAGCCCCCTGAAAAAGTTGGTGTTTATAAGCTTTAATGCTTTGAGGGCTAATTTTGTACGATTTTTGTTAAATTTACTTGTCGCACGCTGTCAAGTGAAACTTTAAACCATACTTTGCCGACCAAATCCGGCCTGCAAGTGCCATGACCTGAATTTTTCAAGTGAACCGACGTGGGCTCATCTCAACCGACGAAATCAATAATTGGGGGGCCGCGGCCCCCCCTGCCCCCCCCTCGGCTATGCCAATGGCCTATTTGTTCCCATGGTTATCAAAAGGTTAGTTAAGCCCGGTTGGGCAGGGCAATTAGCGATTTACGCCCGCGCCAGATTGGGGTCCTGTTGGAAAAGTAAGTGAAAACGAAAGTGAATAAATAATTAACGATGCAGGCCAAGTTTTTTTCACATTTATAAGTTAAAAATTATTTTATTTCTTTCCTTATTTTCCTTTTTAAATAAAAAACAAAAGTCTGCAAGTAAAATTAAAATGTTACAAAAACAATTTTAATTAGAAGAAATAGAAATCTTGTTTTAAAGAAAAACTGTTTAATGTCGAGCGTGACTCTCCTTTTTTTAAAATTAAAATCATTAAAAAGACAAAAAAGACTGAAGTAAAAAAGTAAAACACTAAAACATTTTAAAAGAATCTTTTTACAACCAAAAACTGTTTAATCAAGTGAGACTCCTTTTTTAAATCATTAAAAAGACCAAAAGTATGTTCATGAAGGACTTCATGGAACATTTAACCTTGTTGGCACTAATACCAAATTCCAAAATCATTCAGGTAGAATGTGGACACGCCGCCGCCCAAATGGAGAACGTGTCCAACTGGACTCGTTCTGAAACATTCCCTTAAAGGAATATCTTTCTTAAAGAAACCGTGTTGAAAATAAACGTGCTAGGTTCTCTTTTTAATTTATAAATAAGTAAAAGATAAAAATATTTAAATATACGCACTGTAAACATTAAAGAAATAAACAGCACACAAGTGGACACAACAGTGGCAAAGATACCGGAAGTGATTGCAGCGGCCACAAAACCACCTCATGTAGTAATCCGGGTGATTTTTCAAATAAATAAATAAATAAATGTCGGCATTTATTATAGCGCCTTTCACGAAGTATCAGAGCGCTTTACATTTATTCCCACTGCCACTAGAATATTTCAGCTGCCTTCAAAATGCCCAAGGCATACTCATACCTGTGGGCGGCGCTCAATGGACAATGTCCCTAACAGCTCCCCATTTTGGCACGGGGTGGAGAGATAGGCAAGCGAGGTTAATAGGGCTTCCCCAAGTGCCACAAACATTGGCTCTCAGTGGGACTCGAAACCCACGACCTTTGGATCATGAGGCAGTCGTTACATCCACTGGACCACTGTGCCCTCACATTAATGCGCATGATTTAACTAATTGCCGGGACAAACCGGCCTTCGGGAACCAACGGTTGTTGTAATGCCAAGCCCTCCACAGGGTACTTCAACAATCTTGTGTATTGATCATGTACTGTTCTGCAAATTAGGGGTATTGTCACGGTCCTTGATCACACTTCTTAAGGATGAGATCCTCAATTCTCCATGCAGGAAATGTGGTATGATGGATTCGTGTAGGTGTTTAGATATGGAAACATGTGGTTCCAGTCGGAATCTGCCAGCCATATCATCCACCCAGTATTCGGCTACTATTTCCCTGAATATGTACTTTCAAGGTTGGTAGGCTAAAGAGTACATAGTGGTAGGTAAGGTGAAGTTGTGAGTTGCATCTGTAGAGAAGTCCAAGCCTCAAATAACGGGCGCAAGGGCGAAAATTTGCGCCAGTAAAGCATTGAAGAAATGCGCCTGGGAACGGGCCGGGAAAAAATAGTAGCCAGGCGCAAAGTACATTGTAAAAATGCGCCGTGAGCTGAAGAATTCAACAGGAAAAAAAACTTATTAAAAATTGTCTGTGATAATTATTAGTTGCGATTGATAAATGGTTTTTTTTTTCCCCAAACCTTGTCTTTGAGTCGTCCAGTGGTTGTGATGATTTGGCTTCCGCGTCCGGCCCCCGTATCAGGCTTGAGATGAAGTAGTAATATTTTTGAGTTTAACCAATTTTAATGAGAATTAAAATGAAGTAGTCCAGTTGATTTATTGACGGTAATCAATGGGGGACTTGGAGCGATCGGGGGTGGTACTTAAAAATCTAACCATTATAATGTGGAGTAATCGGTTTGAATCGGTGGTGGGGAAAAGAACTGAATTTTCCGATTACACGTGCCGAGATGTGAAACTCTGCTCGCAGTGTGAAAGGAGGAAATTCGTACAAAAACGTTTGTTGTTGTCGATTTCATGATGATAAACATTAAATAAAATACTGTACCTACAATGGTTCAGATTAAAAAGCCTGTGAACAAAAGGTATCGGACCATCATCAACGGACCTTAGATGAATATTATTTATATAATTAACCAATCAGGGCACGTATAAGCATTATTGACAACATTAATGACCTTAGCACACCATTTTGTAGACACGGCTTCCGGTCCAATGACAAAATGGACCAACAAATGGTTGTCAAATTGAACGGGCGGGGGGCGCGCGCGGCTGGGTTTGTAGGGGGGGTAGAGGGTGGGGTAGACATTTTGAATGGCAAACGCTACGTTTAGAAACATATTTAACGATACGGTTCCGTTCAAGAATATCATTCAAGAAAAAGTTTCTGGCACATCAAGCCATTTTTATCATATTTTCTGATTTCTGGTACAAAATACGAATGCAGTCTGAGCCTTATCTAAGGTTAGTGCACGGTCCCAATACTACAAATGCGCTGTTCTGGAGAGGTAGGAGCCGATATTCGAACACCATCGATAGGTGTTTGTTGGTTACATGGCCATGGCGAATTCGACAAAAGGGGTGGGGTTTGCAATTCTGGTACAAAGGGTTTTCCTAAAAAGGGTGGGTTTTAGTTAAAAATAAAGTCACAGTGTTAATGATATGAAACTCAGTGAATGAAAAGTGTGAACTAGGAATGTATTTTAAATTATTCACGACTTTATTGTCATTCATGGAACACGACCCACTGACCTTGTTAGTTCGGAGTTGACTTGTCATTTGCATCACAATTCACAAATTCTTTTAAGAATAATGCCATTGATTGTATTGTGTAGGACAAAAATGGCAGAAAGTTTGGAAATGTTAGGTAATTATGGGCGGGGTACAGGAGCGGTTGGAATAAAGGGTGCTTAGTGTTAAAAATGACATCGGTTCCTCGGATCGTTGTGTCGCCTGCCGGCGCGGTTAGTAAAATGATAGACCTAAACAGGACCTTTGACTATGATATGTGACCTTAACCTCATCAACACAAATGAGGGATCCCATTTGAACCTAGGGATTCAAGTTTGGTTCCAATTGGAACTCATTTTAATATGAGGTCAATTTAAAACCATTTTCAGCCTATTTTACAACTTACCTCCACATGACCTTTGAACTTGGGCAAGTGACCTTTGACCACATCAACAATGTATGAGGG
Organism: Ophioderma brevispina; assembly: GCA_023653785.1. Taxonomy (NCBI): domain Eukaryota; kingdom Metazoa; phylum Echinodermata; class Ophiuroidea; order Amphilepidida; family Ophiodermatidae; genus Ophioderma; species Ophioderma brevispina. Next base: position 125,240 of record JAMKCH010004756.1, on the reverse strand, counting down.
ATCCCATGTTGCACCTATGATTCAAGTTGTTCCAATTGAACTTCATAACTGTTCATTATGAGGTCAATTACATTTTCAGCCTATTACAACTTGACCTCCATGACCTTGACTTGGCTGTGACCTTTGATCCTCATCAAATCAAAGTGGGGGGCTGCATGTGCACCTGTGACCCAAGTTTGGTTCAATCCATCAAAGTTATGTGGATAATTACATGCAAATGTTAAACCTTTTTCACAACAGACATCAACAACAGACATCATCAACAACAGACAACTACATATGTAGGGGCTACTATGTAATTTCGTGTTTTGTCTGTAAACGCAAATTCTCTTGATCGTTGTGTTTGGGGTTGTGTGTGCCTGTGTGTTGTGTGTGTTTAACTGTTGGAAAAAATATTCTTGGAATTTTTTCAAATTACGTTTTAAGGGTTCTTTTTTCAAATACAAGGCCGCCACCAAAATACATTAAATGCCAGTATAATTAGTATTATGACGCAGTAGAGGTTCAAATTGACGACAATACCATATTTTCGATACCAAACAAGAGTTCAAAAACAGCTAACATTCAATCAATTGATGGCAATCACATCAAACCAAATCCAAAATGGCGTCCCAAAAAATGGCCGCCACAAACAAATAAATAATACTAAAAAGAAAAAAACTAAAAAATCAATAAAACTTCAATTCAAATTCAAAATTTGGGGGGTTTGTGTGTATTATCTTGTGTTTATGGTGCAAACTGAACCCCATCTGACATTTTTTCATTTTGTTAATATACTTCAGAGCCAAGGGTGCAAGCCAAATGGCCGCTGTGTTAATTTAGACACACTACGAATTAGTAAAACATGTGGGGCAAGAAGACAGGAAACATTAATTTAATACTCTGACAAAAGAGAAAGAAATAAATTCAAAACATTTTCTGGTGCTAACGAGATTTGAAATCAAGATGGTGGCCACGTTAAGCACTGATAATAGTAAATTGTGTATGTGTTTGGCACATAACAATATTTTGATAACAATTACAAAACAACACCTAGCTGTATATTTGGACCAAAGGAAAGCTTTACCATTTATGTTGAAATATCCACAAATGATGGCTAATACCGTTGTGTCCCCAAAAAACCCAACCAATTGGTGGCAGGGTCGCCATAAGTTTTGAACGAAAGCACTTGACTACTTATTCTTTGTTGTAAGGTAAAAAGGGAATGTAAACTAAATCCTGAACAAGTTCATAAAGGGAGAGTGAATCAATTTTAAGATATAACCCCTGAAATCAAGTAACCTGCAGGACCCCATTTAACAAATTGAGGAGATATTAACTAACAAATACGGAACTTTATTTTGCGCCACAGAAAAACAATATGAATCTCTAAGTCCAACCACCAGTTTCCTAATTTTTTTAAAAGGACGGTTTTGCACAAATATTAACATATTAATATGATGTTCCATTGTAATAACAGCCTAAAAACATGAATTTTAACACACTTTAAAAGATCGAATTAGGAATGTATGAGCAGCAAACTCTCGTATCTGTCCAAATAAGACTGCATTGGATAGAGCTATCATTCATCATTCGTGACGGCACACAGAGTTATCTTAACCCCAAAATTTAATGACAGACTGCAAAAATGCTGATATGTTATTGAGTTTTGTGTGAAAACAGAGCGTTTTCATAAAGTTGAGAATGTAACATTTCAGTAGACAAGAAAGTTGCAGCCAACGCATTTTTTTTTTTATTCCCCAATTTAAGTAATATGGAGTTTGTCTATGATTAGTCATAGGTTTTATATATCTTTGGAAACATATTTTATCACAAATAAATTAAGTTTTATATTATCAGTTAAATAATAATTATGAAATGCAGTCATTTGACCCAGTTGAGAAGTGTTCTGCGAAGAAATTTGGGCACAGTAAATGTGATTGCAATCGATATTGTATTTGCCATTCTTTTCTTCATTGACAGTCTTTTGTTAACCAGCTCCTCATTCTTTTTTTGTTTAAACATGGGTCTGCCGGGTACGTGATTTTTGGGTCATATCGTAAAAATGTTCACTCTACCTTTATGAACTTTTCAGGAATATAGTAACAGTCCCATCTTACTGTACAACAAAGAATAAGTAGTCACGTGCTTTTGCTCAAAACTTATGGCGAACACCCCTCCACACAAGGGTTTTGCGTGTTTTTTGGGGGACACACGGTTATAATAGCGTCTGTAAGCACTTTCAATTACTTAATCTGTGTGGAATTTTCATACACCTATTTATGTATACACATAGGAAATTTGAATAAAACAAATCATAAATTTAAATTTCTACAAATTTTACAATACAGAAAACTCTAATTTTGGACACTGAAATTACATTTGCGTTGTTTACATGTTTCAAATTCCAAGAGTGGTGTCAAAAATGACAATTGCGATAAGGCAATCGTAATCTAGCAATAGACCAACTGGCAATTCTCATACTACCTCACATAATTATGTATATGCATCAGGAAAATTTGAAATAAAAAATATAAAATGAAGCAACTACACATTAGCTCTGGTCTATTGGTTCATGTATAGCCCTCAACCCCAAAGAAAGAATCCAAGATGGTGGCTAATAAGACCCTTGTAAGCACTTATCAAGAGCCAAGAGCGGCTGCTTTTAATGATACCTACATATGTTAGACACATTACCCACATGGAAATTGAATGAAAATACAAAATGAAACCGTAAGAAACTGACTCTAAAAATAGGGTATATTTTTTTTTAAAAATTAGGTTTATTTATTGTTGTTTTCTTGTTATAAACAGTTCAAAAATAAATAAACATTCTGTATACTTTTGGAACACAAGGAACTCATATTTTTTTGCTTTGGTAAAATAATTCAAATCGAAGAATGGCGGCTAGTATGGCCACTGTAATCCTATCAATAGCCCAAACTATTGATTTTCACATTACATATTATATGCATAATAGGAATTCTAATAAAACTATAAATGCAGCAATTTACGCTATACCTTAAAATCACTCAATGCCATTTTCCCACTTTTCAAAAAATCACGGAGAGAACCCTTTGCCTTCGGGTTAGGGTGAATGAAATGCTCACTAGATCTACAAGACACATGCGGTCGGTGATCGTCAGGTTGGTAGTCTTTTCCCTCTAAGGCGTTAAGGGGTGGTATAATAATTAGATTTTTTTATTAGAAAGTTTAACACGCGCTTCAAATCCAAAAATGGTGACCCAAATGACGACTGCGACAGCATTAATCAACAACCAATACCATGTGTTATACGGACATAAATTGACGTAAAGTAAACAGATTTCTTTTAAACATACCAAACCATATCTCATTTAAATTTTTAAACATCCTTAAACCAAAAGTGTGGCAATGTTCATATATACCTAAAAGATATATTGAACAAAGTATAGAAGCAACTAGATACATACTTTGGACACATGAAACCCCTATCAAGTAAAGTTTTAATTATCAGCCTTAAATCCAAGGTGTCAATCATAGGGCCTTTGTCACTTCAATAGCCAACACTGGAGTTTTCTTAACCATAATATAAAGGAAGCAACTTATAAACTTTTGGACACAAAAAAAATGTTTTCTATCATTTTACGTTTTTGTGAACAGGCATAGCCACAACTGACGACATCATCTAAACGTATACTCAATATTTCTATGTTATTTGCATTAGGAAATTTGAAGAAATATATATAAAATAAATGGAAGCAAATAGATAAACACTTGGAAAAAAGTATTTTATCATTTAGGTTTGTAAATAAAATTATGAGTTGAAAATCAAATGACTAATAGATGGGTCATTTTAGATTGAAGCGTTTACAAAATAACAAAATGGTTAAAAGTATATTATCTTGCATATATTACACCTAATATATTGGCGTTTTATTCACGTTTTATCAAAATGGCAATGTTCCTATATTATCAAAAATTAAGTTCTATATTAGCTGGCTGGCATCTTGTTTTGATTCATATTGAGTTAAAAAACATTTAAATGATATACTGAGTTTTCTTGTGTCAAAAAGAGTGATATACGAGCGTCATTAGTTGCTTATTTTTTATTTAAATTCAACCATTCGAAGTGCGTTTATTATATAACCATATTGTAGGTATGAACAATCGCCATTTTTTGCTAGTGATTTTTTGCTTAGTGCGCTATAGCAGCCAAAATAGCTGCCATCTTAATTTGATGTTTTTTAAAACATTGAAATGGTAAAATATGAGTTTTTAGATCCAAAGAATGCATCGAAGGGTTTATTTTGTTAATAATGAAAATATGATTGATGACAGGGATCTTAGGTGGAAAATCATTTTAGATTTACTATTATCAGTAATACTTCGGTGGCAGCCATCGCTTGGATTCAAAGCATGTTGCAAATAAAATAGTTGAATTTGCTTCTTTGTCTTCAAGTATTAATATCAATGGTACTGCCCCATAAGTTTAATGATTAAGGGATGTTTGTCTTAAATTACTAGTTTTTTAGATGTTAATAGCGCTTTTGGCGGCCATAGTTGCCGAGGCCATCTGATTGTTTTGAAGGTTGGTAACAAAAAAAAGACGGATATATGGTTCCTAGTACCACAAGATTATACACCCATGAAAGCTGAATCCTCTTTCTCATCTTGATTTTAGTGTGATTGTAGCGTTTAATTCATAACATAGCTTTTTGGCGGCATTTTGGACGCCCATCTAGGATACCAGGTACACGGTAAGTTTTTTATTTTTGTTAATGTGAACTCTTTGGTATTGGAAATGTGGGTATTGTCGTCAAGTTGGACCTCATACTGCGTTCAGATGTACCAATAGAATGGAATTTGTGTTATTTTGCGGCACCATCTTGGATTTGATCACCATAAAAACGTTTTGCAAAAATTCCAAGATATTTTTTCCATAGGTACCCCAAAAAGACAAACGAATCAAGTGGGAATTTTGTTTAACAGAAAAAAAAAAAAAACACGACGGCTGTATTCTGACTACACAGCCTACACTAACAGTGGACAAAGTGATCCCGATGTGTATTACTGCCTTAGGGCAGGCGACACAAAAAGGGTGGGGGGGTGGTGGGGGCAACCAGATGAGGTGCTGGTAAAAAGGGGTTGGCCGTTGGTAAAAGGGGGTTGCGGGGGTACCAGAGGCTGCTGGTAATAAAGGGTGTTTTGGTAAAAAGGGTGGGGCAAGGGTGGGGTTGGGACCCCACTCCACACAGTGAGGTGTGCGATGTGGTTAAATCAATAAATTTTGGCTGCAATAGGAGCATTTAACTTAGTAATAATAAACTTTTTTTTTCTTATGCACAAATAGTTATTAAAATACTTTAAAATTTATTTCATTGTAAAGTAATCAGGCTATATTTTGCAAACATCTATAGGAAAATTGACCATGTAGAACATGTAATAAGGACATGATAAGTTTTTTAACGTCCATTATGTAAAAAAGAATAGATCTGGGACAGTTCAACTGCTTATAACTTCTAACGAAAGCACTTTTGAAAAATGTCTAAAAACAAACACCATTAATGATTTGGACATTTAAAGTGCGATCCATTGTCATAAGACAAACATTTTGCATTGTGTTACATATAACAAATAATAGCCGTCTTCAAAACAATCCAGATTCAGTGACAATGGTCATTGACCATGGTGAACATTGCCTGTACACTGTAAACCCTCACTTGCCTGTAAAGTACTCCTGCACCTATACAATAGGAGATAGGGGTTCTGGTTCATAGAAACATTCAGGCCTCCGCTATGTGCTTTAGTGAATGCCCAGTGACCAATATAGGTCCGCAGGATGTAGTGATAGGAGGGCGAAGTCACCACAGAAATACTGGATTTTCTTAACCCTTAAGAGGAGAGCACCGCTGTTCAAAAAATATTAAGGCGGGCCACCTGGACGGTCCAACTTAAGCCTGAGATGTGGCTTAATGGTAGTAAATTACGTTAAAAAATGTGGATAGTGGTAATGTTGACTGTATTAGGGTAAGGTTATGATAACAGGACTTGGAGGTAAACTCAAGTATCGTAGACTATTGTATTGATTTTTTTTGAAATTGCCCCTGGCTCTCAGGAAATTGCCCCTAGTTCCTGCCTATTCCAAGGGAAAACCAGGAGCAAACTTTTAACAAAAATTGCCCCCTGGTTGCGCTGGCTTATTTGAGGCTTGGAGAAGTATATTGGGTGTATGATTGGGGTTCACAAGATTGGTCAATGATTGAAGGCAAGCTCACATTGAATTGTGTCAAATCATTAGCTTTCAAAGTTTAAACATTCTTGTTCTTCTGAACACTCAGAAATGAGCCTTCCAAGATTTCAGCATTGGATAACCTGCCAAACGGCCCGTAGAATGCTGTCATTAAACATGCACTGTAGTGGAGTGGGGCCTTGACTGAGCAGATGAATGGGTTGTCAATAATCAATAATGGTGGTAGTAGTTATGCAGTACAATAGCTAGTCATATGAAGAGAAGCATATAAATCCACATCAAACTCACTTATAATTCCATAAAAAACACAGTAATTGTCCATGCGAAGTATATCAGCAGATTCCTGGCATCAAATGAAACAAGATGAATATAAAATATATATGATGAAAATGAAATATCTAATTAAATTGATGATGAAATCAGGGATTAAGTGTGTGGCTATGAAGTGTGTGTGCCCAATAGAAGCGAATTACATGGGGGACGAGGGTGTGTAATTGCTTTATTGTAATACTGAACCAGGAGAAAGAAAGAACACAAAAACGCTTTATACGATTGGCGAGACAGTGTCGGGCCATACCAATTATTGCACGCTGGGGAAACATTTGTATTCATTTAACGATCATTTTAAAGAGGGTCTGGCGACTTTTTTTGTGATCGCCTGATCGATTGAGTGATTACACGTCTGTACACTTGCACTATATACGATTGGCGAGACAGTGTCCGCCATCCAATATTGGCCACGCTTGGGGGGAAACATTTGTATTCATTTTACTATCATTTTAAAGAGGTCCGGCGACTTTTTTTGTGATCGACATGATCGATTTGATGATTACACTTCTGAATTGGATATGGTTGTCTACCATGACCCTTAGTTCGATTAGTAATTATGAGGATTTGGTGAATTTTCAGCGCTTATTTTGGCATGGAAAAACCAATGATCAGTGCGAGGGAAAATGCCAATTTATCAGTGCAGGAAAAAAAAAATGTGGAATCGCACAAAAATCGCGTGTGGGGTCTAAACGGCCGATCCCTGGGACCTTGGAGGTGAATAATTTCATGATTTTGGAAGCTTGTCCCGGCGGGAAATCATATTCAGCTTCCCGGGAAATTTTACAATTTTTCAGCCCAGCACCAATGGCACCCTGTATTTGCCCACTAGGTGGGGAGAAGGTGGATATGAGATATGAGAGTACCGGTAGAACATGCAGTACCATGTAGCCTACCGCGTTAACACAATGCCATTTTGATAGTGGACAAAAATTGTGGCAGCTATTTACACTTGTTCTCTGTTTAGCATTTTTTGATTTTCGTTTTAGGAAAATCCCACCAAAATTAAAAAATTGGGCATCATCAAAACCCCATATTCATGCACTTTTAATAGGAAAATGCAAATATATGCCAAAAATACCTATGAAAACAAAATTGGCCTTGAGAAATACCCTGTGTGCGCTGAGAGCCAGTACAACCATTTAGCTACTTCACGGCGGTGCAGACAGCCGCTGTGTACAGTGTGTACACATCCATCTATGCGGCCAAAAATAAAGTTTTCTGGCGGCGAGTGTACATCTAGTGGAAAGGTAATCGATGTCTACTCGGTGGTCGCTGCATGGTACATACCATGAAGAAATTGGCGTGGGTACATTGTAAAGGTATTGTGCTGTTTGTAAATGCTTTGGGGAATGTGCAACAGATAATAACTAGAGGTGCTGTGGCCATAGGCCAACAACTGGTACCCAGCCGATGGTAATATGACCCCATTTCAAGCATGTCAAGCCTTTGAACCCATGTCAAGCACAATTTGTAAGGATCTGAACCTCCTTTAACGGGCTTTATCTGTCTTCTATAGGCTGAGATACAGTCAATTTAGTCTCATTTTTAGCATTTTTTGGCAAAATGACCATTTGACACGGTAATGACCTTTGACCCCGATACAAAAAACCCTGATGACATCGACAAAAATGCATTGTTGCAGTTCAAATAAATATTAAATTCTACTATGATAGTTTGGAGATAAAAATTCTTAAAGTTTTTAGCTCAAAAACCGGAAATGACAGTAAATGACCTTTGACCCCAAAATAAAATTACCCTGCATCCATCGGCTAACAAAATGCATATCTGAAAAGTTATTCACTTGCTAGGTTTACATTTTAGATAAAAATTTGAAAGTTTTTAAGATTTTTGGTTTTGACTGGAAGTGACCCCTCTTAGATGACCTTTGATTCCTATTTCATGAACACCCCAGAGTAGCATGGGTCAGTGGTTCCTCTGAACAAGTTTAGTTTAGTTGATATCGGCATGCTCCTGTAGAAAAGATAATTTGCAATTAAATGGCATATTTTGCTTCAGACCGGAAATGACCCCTTACTTGACCTTTGCGGCCTTATTCTTGAACAACCTATATGAAGCATGGGCGGTGATTCCTCTGAAAACAAGTTTAGTTGATATCGGAAATCATGTAAAAGAAGATATTTTTGCGAATTAAATGCATATTTGAACACTGTAAACCAGGTCACAGGTCAGATGGGGTCAAAGTTATATGGCAGGTGATGGTTTGCTGAGCGGTCATTTGGTGCTAACCTGGTCACTATTGGTTAAGCCACTTTACTGAGCATAAGCAGCTGACAGATAAGAAGAAGAAGAAAAACGTATACGCTAGTAAAAACAGAAAACAGCACGATTTGCAATAGGCTGTGTAATAATACCAACATTTGTAAAGCACCTTTTCTGAAGGATTCCAACAAGGTCTGTTGCCTATTATTATATTATTACATGCCTCAGGAAATCGTCACAATCATTTCACTTCATCTAGTCCGGCCAGCTTGCCAAGCCCACCACATCCCTGTCTGCACTTAGATTCTAATATTCCCCATAAACAGATCCAAGATTTTGCTTGGGTCAACGGGAGGAAATTGAGATTAGCATCTTGCCCAGATAACTGAGCTACATCATTAACCTGTCGTCTTGGCACACAGCGACACCCATTGGTGAATCACGGTCAGAAGTAATTTGAGCCACTGCGACCTTGGCAAATTTTCACTGCGATAGGGAGAGTTCACAAGTTTTTGACGGTAACATGCCCCAGTGGCTGAACGTACACAAAAACTTGTTAACATATTCGAACCTGGTCAGATAGCGTTGATTCAAATTTTTTGTACACTGGAGAGTGCAAAATACTTGACCTATCGTAACGATTACGCAACAAAATATTCCTAACTAATTGTCTAGTTAGGTGACTAGTTTATAAATAGGTTTATTTGGAAAAAGACAAAAAAACATGAAAAATACGTCCATACCAAGCATTTTTCTTACTTATCGCTGGCTCAGTTATCGATTGCTGCTGTCAAGTCAGCCACATCCAGGCACTCAAAAACTAGTGACCTAAGGGGGTCTTCTTTGTGAGGAACCCGTTCTAACCATCAGATCGACCACATGATTCGTTGATTTTGCAATATCCAGGGTACCGCGAAACCGTTTTTTATTCCTGTTCAAGTTGTAACACAGAGTTTGGCTGATGGGGGTCCATGAAGTAGTCATGTCGAAGATAGCGGGGCGCGGCCAATTAGAGATGGCGGAATCGGCGCGCTGGTGTGTCCGAGCAGTACACAGATGAGAGTGGGGCGTAAATGTTGTGAGCTGCAGATTTATATTTACCCATAGTCTGAAAAGCCCATTTTAAAAATTTGTCTGCAAGTTCTATGGTGTTTGCCAACGTGACGTCAAATGTAACATCGTCTATATATTAGCATCTATTTACTGATCGCCAAAGTGATCACTTGTAGTCCAGGAGACTGTGTAAATAAAAAATCAATTGATCATGACGATAAAAATTTAAAAAAAAAAGAAAGAAAACACGATTAACCTTTAAATTCCCTACCCCGAACCCTGTTAGGTCGCAATCACCTCAATTGGGGAACCCCACGGGTAAACCAGACCAGCTCACATCATTTGGTTCAGGTGGAATAGACCAGCTAAAATCTTAAATCACCCCCCCCCCCCCCCCCCCCCATTTCCCCCTCCCCCCCCCCCCCTGGGATTCTTTATGCTCTGTGGCATTTATTGAGGGATATACAACAAGTCCATGAAGGATTATACAAATTGAATAAGGTCACCCATTCAAGGGAATGAAAACTCTACCTTTTCCATTGTTTTAAGACATATCCAAGGTAAATAAAGATAGCCCTGATTCAACCAGAATTTTTGGATTGCTTTCCGACGGTTAATTACATGACACTAGATTTATTCTTGCCAAGCTTGTTACTTGATTTGTAAAAAAAAAAAAACAGTTAAGGATTAGGTTATTAGACAAGAGCTCTAATGACTTTTCTTGTACACAAATATGAAAAATCCACTGTTTTCCACACACATATGGAAATTCTGCAAGGAGGCAAAATCTGTGCATAACATGGCATTTTCATTGACCTGGATCTCAGACCCCCTATTTTGTTAGGTCTTCTTAAATAATGGGGCCATTCAGAGGAAGTTGAAGATCCCTCGTTCTTCCATATGGCTCAGTCTCTATTTACAGAGCGGGTAACAAGAGACAAGAAACATTTGAAATGGTTGTGTGTAATAGAACACTACTAACAGGTCAGTCAGGTTTCGTTGAGAAGGCCTGCTACTGGCAACCTGGTAACCAGTACTACCTGTTCCAGGGCCGGATGTCGGCAGCTAAACCATCATCCCCCATCAGCTTTAGCTGATGAGTGGGTAGCTGGTTACCTGGTAGAAATACAAAAGAAACTCTACCTGTAGGACAAGAGCAAGGGCGGAGCCAGGATTTGAAAAACGTCAAAATTACGGGGGGGCTGAAAGGCAAAACTGGCCAAAATGGGCTGATTTGGAAGATTTTGCAGAATTACCCGGAGGCGAGCGCCCACTCCCTAGATCCGCGCCTGTACAAGAGCGCCGGCTCTGAGAGCCAACGGCGGTCATCCAGCAAATGCTGCCCTGCATGGTGGACGTGGGAAGCCCGAAGGATAGGTCCACCACAGAGAACAGTGGATGTGCATCAGGAAGGGCATCCTGTAATTATTTTTTCTGCTTCAAATGAAAACCTTATGGATAAGGACAAACATAAAGGGCACCAACCAGCCCGAAGATCGGGGGGGGCGGCACCTGCCTACCTCAAAAAGGAAGGTGCAATGAATCATCTTGAGTCGCATAGGTGATCGCCGCCCCATGACCGTGTTAAGCCCGATGAGCGCTTGGTGGTGAGGGTGGAATACTGGGAATTGGGGAGTCTGAAGGGGAGGGTGTAGAGGTTTGTGAAGAATTGAGGAAGGGGAAGGTGGAGTATGTTTGTGTACAGGAAGTGATGTGGAGAGGGGAGGGGGGCTAGGATGATGGGGGGTAGAAGGAAGAAAGTTACAAATTGTTGTTGGTGGGTAATCGCAGGGGATATGGGGATGTGGTGGTTCTGGTGCAAGCGAATTGTGTGAAAAGTAGTGAGAAGTGAGTGAGAAGGAGAGTGATAGGGTGATATCAATTGTGAGGTTTTTGAGGAGGTGGTGAGGTTGGTATGTTGCTATGCCCTGCTAGTTGTGGGTGGTATGTCAATGGAAAACAGTTCCGTAGGATTTTGGTGATAAAGTTGATTTTTGGCTGTTTTTCATTACAATAGGGATCAGACAGTCAGAAAAGGAGGGGGTGCAAAATTTTCGGGACTGTTGCCCCTTCCTCAAGGGAGAAAGCTTACTACAGGGAAAAATTTAAAATCGAGTCAAATTGTGTTTTTTAATGTACACTAAACATGTTTCGTCTAGGTATACGGATTGAAATAAGGTATATTTTGCCTAGGTTCCGACCATTAAAGCGCTACAGCCCCGTAATGGTTCAAGTCATCCTAGGTAAAATTTACCCAATGCTAGATTTTGTTGAAACTGGTTGATAAGTTGTTATATTGTCTCAAAGGAATACAAAAATGTATTATTTACAGTGGGTGACATTTGGTTGCGTAAAAACAGCAAAATGTAGCAAGGTCTACTGGTCGATGGGGGTCACCAGAATTATCCCTGGATGTCGCAATGGTGATATCACCAAAACAGTTAAAATGCATTTTATGTTTCAGTATGACACAAGGAAGCATTTGACACCACTTCAACAAAAATCGAAGAATTTACCCCCAGGGTGACATTGAACCATTATGGAACTATACCGCTTTAACTGAAGTTGGAAACAGGCAAATATTACTTATTTTAATCCTATGAGGAGAGGAGGAGAGGAAGACATTATTAGTCTACATTTAAACACATTGACGTGATTTTAATTTTGTCACTGTACTAACATTTCCCCTGCAGGAGGGCGGGCCTCAGGTCCGAAAATTGCACCCCATTCATTTCTGACAGTTAGGACCTACTGAAACCCAAACAGCAAGAAAAATCAATTTGAGCATGAAATCCTACGGGAATAAGACCAACCCACCCTATGCAGGGGGGAAGGAGATGTGAAGACACAAAAAAAAAAAGGGGAGCATTTTTATGATTGAGTTGGCAGATGAATGGGAATGCACAAGTGTGGGGAATTGGTCTGTGTGTTGGAGATTTCAATGGACACATGTGGGGAAAAGGATCGATTGTTCAAAAGGTAGTCACAGAGGAATGGGTTTGGGAGAGGAATCTGGAAGGAAGATTGTTGTTGAAGTTTTGTGATGAAAAGCGTAGTTCACGTGAGGGTCATCCATCCATTCCCGGCGTGTCAGCATGGTCACAGATTTTGCTCAAACTTGGTGGATAGGTTCACCTAATGGTGTTTAGAAGAGGTTCCAACATTGAAATGCAAATCACTTGAATTTGCAGAAGTTACAGAAGTTAAAAGTTTGTGGTCTTTGAGAAAAGTGCCAATTAACAGTGAACAAGCAGTGTAGTACCATCTTTGAGGCTCATATTTTAAAAAACTAATGGATTAACTTCAGGTGATTCTGTGCAGTTACTTTGATATAGCATATAGAAAGGGTTTATGGGACAATAAATAATACCATTTTATCCGATTTAATATTTTACGGGGGGTACAAAAAAATGGCACATCGTTGCTGTTGCACCATTTGTTGTGATTTTCAAGGCAGTGCTGTCATAAAGGTTCCATCCAATTTTCATGATGTGTGTAAAGGCAGTGTTTGACCACATATACAATATCCAATGTAAAAAAAATCAAATTTCAAACAACCCCCCATGACGGGACAGACCCCCCAAAATGGTTCCGCCGGAAACTGCCTAAAAGATGGCTCCAATCAAGGGGCAAAATTGCAGGTGGGCCGACGGTGATACAATTTTCAATCTTTTCACCGAAAAGAGAGACCGTAATGTTTATTAAGAAGAAAAAAAAATCATGTGTATTTGATGTTAACTCGGAAATCAGTACAATCCAAAATGCGCATAATATACGAAAGGGCTAAGATTGGCATTCCTTTTTTTATGATTGACCATTTGCTCAGCCACATCCATTATGGACTTAAAATTGTGCTTATTTGAGTTGTTTTTATACAAGTATGACTGCTTTGTGTGACTCATTTCTGGATTGGAACACAATTGAAGGCATCTTCTAGATTTAGGGGGGGTCAAAAATGGGGCAACAGGTTTTGATAGTAAGTGTCTTCCATGCCCATGCAACAAGGCATAAAATGCCAGGCATGCCATTGATTTTTTACCCAAATTCAGTTGTTGGTAACGTATCACCGGGGGGGGTGGGGGTACTCAACTTTTTTTCAGGTAGTGGATGTGCGACCCGATTTTTAACGTGGGGGCTGCGAAACTGACTTTGTCTCCGAAAGTGGCTTGGGAACTGAAATTATTGAGAAATTTTGCAGGCTTGGAGTGAAGATTGGCTAATTTTAGGTTTCTGGCCAAAATGTCCCCAAAAAAGGGACCTTAAGACATGAATTATGCTTTAAGGGGGGGGGGTCTTGTGACCTGCGGAGAGAGGAGAGAGATGCCAAAACTGGGGTCTTAGACTGCCCATAACCAGATTCATTGCAACACAAAGAGGTCACAACCAAAAAATTTAAATTTCATTTTGCTTGCAGAGTTCTGGCTGTTTTGCATTTTAAGTGCAAACATGAGGATACAAAAAAGATTCATTCTTTTTAATCAAATGGTTTTTTTTTCCAATTGCTAATGATAATTTTAGAGGCTGCATATTAAAAAAGCTGTACCTACAGTTGGAAAAAAGTGACATTTACCTGTATGTTTTTTTTTTTTGAGGGGGGGGGGCCTAAGTAACTGAGAGAAGCGTGTGCTGAAAGCCATATTTTAACCTCCTATTTGGAAACAAAAAATGTCAGTCATCATCCCCAACTCAATAATGAAACCCAAGCACGTGACAAAAAGAAGAAAACTGGGCATTACTTGTCCATGCCAATTAGATTTAAAGTGCACAATTTGGGTCTTTGACAAGTTACTCAGAAGTCTGAAGCGAAAAGGAATGTGAATTTTTGGTTTGCAACTTCTAAATGTAAAGACAGGTATGGACATAATTATTGAAAGAAATCAATAGCATACACCAGTATACCCAAATGGGCATAGAATGACCCAGGTGTCAACTTGACTAAAAATGTAAGAAATTGGCACAGCAATTTTGAACCCCCCCCCCTTTGAAGATATTCAATTTTGCTTCCAATTCACAAAGAGTCCAACTAGAGAGCAGGCACACAGATAGGAAAAAACTGAAAAATAAGTTCATTGTATGCATTGGATATGGCTGAAATGATAATCGAGCAGAGGTAAAGTTAAAATAGTATGCTAATATGAGGCCATGCTGTAATTTTATTCGCATTTTTTATGTAATTAATTTCCATGTAAACATCAAATTACACAATGATTTTTTTTTCTTCTTAAGAAACATTAAAGTCTCCTCTTTCATATGCAAAAGCTTAGAAAAATTGTATCACCTCCCCAACACGTTGAAAATTTGACCACTTGATTGGATGCCCATTTTTAGGCCAGTTTCTGACTTGACCCATATTGGGGGGTCTGTCCGTTCAGGGGTGTGTGAATTGATTTTTTTAATTGATAATAGATATATGTGGTCAAACACTTGCCCTTGACACAGAGTAGTCATGAAGATGATGGAAAGTTATGACAGCACATGCCCTTTGAAAATCACAAAAAAACTGGTCTTGAACACAACTTGAGGGGCCATTTGACCCCCCCGTAATATAAATCCGGATGACATGGTATGATTATTTCCCAATATAAACCCTTTCTATTGTATCAAAGGTAAATGCCACACAGCAAAAATGAAGGTCTAAGTCCAGTATTTTTTAAAATATGGAGCCTCAAAAGATGGCACTTCACATTCTTGTTCACTTTAATTGGCCAATTTTACAAGACCAACAAAACTTTGAACTCGTAAATCCGCAATGCCAAGTGAATTGATTTTAATTTGACCTCTTCTAAACTACATTAGGCGAAACCGAATTCCAAGTTTGAGCAAATCTGTGATCCATGGCAACACGGCCTGTTTGAAATGGCATGAAATGACCCTGTAGCGAATACTGGTTCAGGAGAAAGGACAAAAGGAAAGTGACGTCTTGATCAGGGGGAAATGCGACGGAGATTTATTTTGTGTTGGGGGTAAGGGGAAGAGAAAATTTCTGAAAGAATGTTAAGGTGTGATTCCAGGGGATTGCAAAACGGGTGGTGATTGCAAGATGTGGATAAGATAAAGGTTGAAAAAGGTGGGAGGAGGTTGGTGCGTGAGAGGAGGAAGTATGGAAGCTGAGTGAAAGAGGAAGAGACAAGAAAGAATTCTGAGGCGAAGACGAGAGTTTGGGGAGGCTTGTGGCCTGGCCTGGTGTGTTGCATTTGTGGGGATGCTTAAAGGAAAGGGGGTACAGGCATTCGTAATTTGATGTGCGGAAAAAGAAAGAGGAGAGGTAGTTGAGATATGGGGTGGCAATGCAGAATTGAAGTGAAGGAGACTGATAGTGAGAAGAAAGATTCATATAAGGATATGGGAGGAAAAACTGTACGGAGCGAAGGTATAAGAGGATGAAGAAGTGAGCAAAGAAAGTGGTGGCGAGGGCTATGAAGGAGGAGGCTGAGAAGGGGCTGAGCAAGTTGAGAGAGAATCCAAACAAGGTGTATACGATTGTGAAGGCAATGAAAAAGGATGGAAGAGATGTCGAAGGGGGAAGATGTATAAGGGGAAGTGATGGAAAGTTGAATTTGAGGGGGTCACCCAGGAGGAGGTGGTAAAGGCAATCGGAGAAATGAAAGAAAAGGAAAGACGGCTAGCCCCTCGGAGGTGAGTGTTGAGATGATTATTGGAAGTGGAGAGATAGGGATTGTGGTGATGATGGAGTTGTGTCAGAGAGTGTTAGATGGAGGAGGGATGCCAGAGGAGTGGGCAGTGAGTGTGGTAGTTCCAATTTTTAAAGGGAAAGGGGATGCAATGAGTTGTGGCTCATAGAGGGGTGTGAAGTTGTTGGAGCGTGGAGAGGGTTTTAAGCCTGATGTATACTCCACTTCGCGTCCGCGATATCGCGGCTGCGAAGGAACTTGACCCCGATTTTTATTGCCTCGGCGAAAGAATTTCTATCGCGCGATGGATTTTGAGGCTTCGCGGAGAGTTGAATTTTGTTCAACTCTCGGCGATATCGCGGTCACGAAAATTCTCTGATTTGCTGTACTAGGAACCAAGGTCGGGCGATGACCTCATGAAAACCAAGCTGAACCTGCTCTTAAAAATCTCCCTATCAGCCCGATAATCAACAACAACTCATCCAATGAAATACACATTAAATGGCCAATTATTAAAAGCTGTAGAGTAGTATGATCACACGAGGCATGATTATTTTTAAGGATATCGTAAAGAATGTTTTGTCGGTTAGTATTTTGTTTACCCACCTAATTCTATTCTGAGCTCCGCATCCTACATGTGGCATGTATAGCCAACCCCGTGTACAAAGTTACGGGGTGTACAAATGTAGGTAGGTAAGTATCATCAAACTGGGCATTTAACAATGTAATTAATTATACAAGTCATGCAAATCCGGAAGATGTGCGAAATAAATGTAAAACAATACAAAATAGTCCAGAACATGTACAAGAATTCAAAATGTATATTGGCAACATCAATCCTATATTACTTGATCAACAGGCCTGGCTAACAAATTTCAATATAACTTTGACCTAGAATCGTAAATAATAATGCCGCTCGTCTATTCTAGTTGCTAGATCTCATTCGGGAAATCCAGAGCTATATCGTCAAAATACGGAACGGTATGTAGATAATTCTCTAAATTGTTATCAAAATTGTCAACTGGCAACATTAGTTGTCAATAAAATAATACAGCAATGACTTCCTCGAGATGAGACATTTATCGCTCGGAGTATACATGACTTTTATCGCGCGGTATCGCGATGTAAAATTTCATCGCGGCATCGCGCGATGAAGCGATAGTGGAGTATACATCGGGCTTTAGAGAATAGGATTCGGAAGATAGTGGAAGTGGATGAGATGCAATTTGGGTTTATGTCAGGGAACGAAACGATAGATGGGGTGTATATTTTGAGAAGGTTGCAAGAGGAATACCGAGCTATTAAAGGGAAGAAGTTGTATACATGTTTTGTAGACTTGGAGAAGGCATTTGATAGAGTGATGCTGTATGGGAGTAAGACATGGTGTCTGCACGAAAATGAGATTTGGGATTCTGAGGAGGACAGAAAGAGCAATGATAAGAGCGATGTGTGGTGTGAAGCTGATGGATAGGATGAGGACTTGAAGCAGATGTTGGGTTTGGAAGAAGCAATGGACCGTTTGGCGAAGGCGAATAGCCACTAAATTACTTGCATTAATTAGACCAATTTAAGCATGCCCATGCGCTTCAACAGGCAATGGTGTATTACATACCGTTTCATTAATTTTCATTGGTTGCTTGGTTCTCCAACACACACAATTGATACCAGACTGCAGACATCTCTGTGCCATCACTCTGCCGATGTTGTGAGCAGCGGCCACGTCACTGCTGCTGTACAAGAACTTACGGATACCCCACTCCCTCGTCGATGCGCTGAGCACACGGAAGCCATTCCGATGCTCTAGGTAGGCTTCTGTTTGCCTGTTGTTCACCTCAAAATGTAGCCTGGTTGATAAAGAGAAAGGCAATGAGAGATGTAGAAAGAAGGTATTTGGGCGTTTCTATACACTAACCTATTAGAATGGTACAAATTAGCTTTTGTGCTGTTTTGCACACTTTTTAAAAAAATCTGTAGCATTTTTTGTTGCTCAGTAAAGTACCCTCTAAAAATGCAGTGCCATTTTGTGCACTTCAGATTCTTGCTCTCAGCCAAGTCAGCCTAGTGTTAGAGGGGGGTAAGAGAAATGAACAGAACACCACCTACCTGTAAAAGACACTTCAGTGATTAACTCGAAAGTCAAAATATTTGAAATTTGCAGGAATAGCTTAAAAAAGTAGAAATCTCAAATCATTTTTTGCAAGCTGAAAATTGATGAAAAGAAAAACAGCAGCGTCCAAAGGGTCCCTTAAGATAGTTTAATGACTAATATCTAGATTTCTGGCCGATTAATGTTGCTTTCAGTCTTGTACTTGTAGGGCAGTTAAGATAGCTACACTTGTTACAGAACGGAGGTCACTGAATATACCAACATGCGAATAAACATTTGCGGTGAATGTCACATGTGGAAATGTCTGGGGGCGGTGAATGTAGAGGTGAATTTCCTTGAGAATATCCACATGCGGAAAATGCAAATGGATCAGTGAATCTCCACGAGTAGAAGAGG
Organism: Ophioderma brevispina; assembly: GCA_023653785.1. Taxonomy (NCBI): domain Eukaryota; kingdom Metazoa; phylum Echinodermata; class Ophiuroidea; order Amphilepidida; family Ophiodermatidae; genus Ophioderma; species Ophioderma brevispina. The sequence goes on along the minus strand of JAMKCH010004756.1, from coordinate 106,291 downwards.
AAGCGGATGTGCATATTGTCACGTACCGAGGGTGTAATAACAAAGGCACTGGTTTATTAATGAAATAAAAAGACCAAATATACAAAAAGGCTCACGAAAAGCATGTGACCCAAGATTCGTTTCAATGCAAATTTCACTTTCAGTTTCACATTATTGATTTTAAGAAGCAATTTGCCATTGGACAATCACTTTTACTTTGTAATTTACTGTAAATGTAAAATATATATGTAGTATTACTTTTAATTTGCACAAATGGGGGGGGGCGGTTTTCATTTTAAAAAATTAACGCTGATACGCAAGATTTTGTTTAGATCCACCGGCTAAGTCCGCGGGACTGCTGGTGATGATAAAACCAACCTCAAGGCCAACAGGAATAATTAATTTCTAATTAGTTAAACACCTAAAAAACATTGGCCAAATAAAATTTCACAGAAATAAACTCCTAGATCATTTGCACAGTGACAATTACGACATCAAGCTTTTCAGGACCTGACTCCATCTAAACTTCACCCTAAATTTATAATCCTTAAGAATGACCTTAAATTAAACTTACCCTAACCCGGACCGGGTCGTTTTGCCGACCGACGGCCCAAATGCAACGAAGGCAATCTATTTTTATTTTTAACGGCCAGATGCAACGAGAGCCAAATTTTGCATCTCGGCCGTTTCATTGCATCTCGGCCGTTTTTCCCGGCACAGGAAATAGTAGCGTAAAGTCAATAACGGCCCAGATGCAACGAAAAACATCGCGTCATTTTCCCGGAAGACGGCCCAAATGCAACGAAAAACATCGCGTCATTTTCCCGGAAGACGGCCCAGATGCAACGAAAAACATCGCGCCATTTTCCGGAAAGACGTCCCAGATGCAACGAGAAACATCGCGTGCGAATGCAATAAAAAACAGGGATAATAAATAATAAATAATGGCTTCGTACTGCACCTGATCTGCATGAAATTTGTAGCTTATAGTTCGCGAGTCGTGAGTGGCACTATTACGCTACATCATAGTCCTGCGTGGCGCTATTACGCCACGTCATGCTCCGGTTTACGTCATGATACGTTTATTGCATAATTAAAAAAATAGCTTATCGAAAATGGTGGCGCTATCACCATCGATATCGAATTGTCTATGGGCATTTGTACACAGTGTCACCCGCCTGATGAAAAGCATTGCGCCTTCTGCGGGCAAACCGTCCGAAATGCAGTGAAAAGCATCGCATCATTTCCCGTGAATGACGGCCCAAATGCAACGAGGAACATCGCGTCATTTTCCGTAAAGAAGGCCCAATGCAACGAGGAACATCGCGTCATTTTCCGTAAAGACGGCCCAAATGCAACGAGGAACATCGCGTCATTTTCCGTAAAGACGGCCCAATGCAACGAGGAACATGCGTCATTTTCCGTAAAGACGGCCCAAATGCAACGAGGAACATGCGTCATTTTCCGGTTTAGGGGTAAGCGGCCCAGATGCAATGAGGCCAATGAGAGTCATTGCGCGACCAAATAGTTGTTGACGGCCGAGATGCAACGAAAAACATTTTCCGACCGGTACCACTTTTTCGTTGCCTCTCATTGCCTCTCGGCCGTGTTAGGGTTAATGGGCGTATACGTCATGCAAGCCCAATTGCATAATGCTTACAAAATGCACAAGCGAAATTATGCATGAAAATTTGACATTCACTAATAGCATCAATAACAAATCTTGAATTAGAATCTGTGCAAAACTGCAAATATTGGGCAGGGCTCTATTACATGGTTGCACTAAATAATTAATTTACAGTAAATGTGCTTGTGGGTTGGGTGTACGTATTTTGCTTATATACAATTGCCGGCCTAAAAGAGCTGATTAATTTGTTTGGGCATCTGTGATTTCTTTGTTTAGCTGCCAAGAGGATGTGGATATACACGGGGATCTGTGAATTTCCACCTGTGGAAATACACCAATCGGTCTCCAAATTAAGTTTTTTTTTGTGCTCATTCCTAACTTTCCCAATTAAGCGGCATCTACTGCAGTATTTTCATTCAGAAACGTCACTTACTTATGCCAGTATCTCAAGTGGAAGGTGCTCAGACCCCAACCTCTGTCTTTAATGGCTACTCCCATCTTCTCCAGGTTTCTTGGGTTGCGATTGTAGAAGTCTGCAGCCACCTTGTCATTCTCCGATAATGCATCTGGATTGTCTTCGTGTCCTGCCTGTGTGATTCTCTCTTTGGGTTGGTGTCAGAGTGCAGTCTGTTTATGGAGACAATGCAAAGCCTGCAGTGTTCCAAACCTGCAAATGTGTTTGAATTGAAAGAGAAGACTGAAGTCGTTAGAATGTAGAACAGAAAATTACACAAAAAAAACCAAGCATTATAGAGCATGCCATTTTTTTGAAAATTCAGTTTGTGCAGAAATTTGAGGTCCAATAATATTTTGGTGTCCTGGTCAAAAATATGCTCTTGTCCTGGTAGATCATCCATTACAGTTGAGTTTGAACAAATTTAAATTGATAAATATTTTTTAGTGTTACCCCAGGTCAAATAGCACTTACACGAACCTCTATTTTTGAGAAAAATTTGCAAACATTTTTTTTATTTTTTTTACTCATTTTAAAAAAAAATTAGCAAACTTATCACAAAAAACCTCTTTTGGATGTCTCTCATCCAAAAACTCTGATTTTTGCACATCCTCTGCACACTGAATGCCTCTGGTTTTGGAAGCGCCAGCCTACACCCATTTATCCATTTCATATTTCAAGATTTTATCCCATTTTCATGCCAGGTTTTATCAGTTAGGCCTAAAATGTATCTACGGTTTAGCCTGTCTTTGTTTCAGCATTATTAAAACAAAGATTTAATTTCCATAAAATGCAGAAATATAATAATGATTAGTTATAACCTGGATCAGTTGCTGAGTCGCTTAGGGGCACCTGAATCCCTAATACGATCAGTTGATGGGGTTCAAGCCACCCTGAGAAAGAGCGTGTGCCTGTATTTGCCCTGGACAAGGAAATTGCCGGTGCTCTTCTTGACTGAAGGGTTTGGGTAGCTGGTTACTTGTGGGTACGAAGGTATATTGTATAGGGTCGATTTAGGGTCGGGTTGTATGTACAGAGCTACATCCCTGTGTGCTTCCCAGGAAGTTGAATGTTTATGGCCGTGAGTCCCAACTTAGGGTCGGTGACCCCTTTTGGGGTCGCAGGACCTCAAGGAAAGGGTCACGAAGCAACTTTGAACAAAAAGTTCATTTGAATAAATGGACAAAAAAATCATGAAAGGTGCTCATCTTCTAAAAAAAGGTAGTGACCAGTTAAGATACCGATGTCAATTAAAGAACCGATTGCTCAGCATTCAGACCGGTGTGGACTGGAAATTTACCTGCCGTGAAAATGACAGGCATCTTCTATTTAGAAAAATAAAACCACCTCAATCCATTCAGTTGTCTATCCGCCCATTTTAGGGCACTCATTAGGGCCACACATAGCCCAAAACTGATGGCCCATTGGGAATTTTCCCCGAGCAAAACCTATGGCCATTCCGGACTCTGCATTAACAGTCGATTGGACTCAATGTTGGCTAGCAAGACAAAAGTGTTTGTATGGTCGCCCAAGCCTTATCATTTAAAAATGGGGTCGAAGGCAAACAAAAGGTTGAGAAACCCTGGTTTATGGTATGTTATGGGCTCATTTTACCAGAGGTAAGAAACCTGTCAAAAGGTGGTGTTGTCTATTGGGACCATTTACCGGAAAAGAAACGGATAAGGGATTAAATGTGACTCAATAGAAACTGACCTCCCGCACTATTTACGGTAAATCACCCGGCAAATTTTCCTTCTCGAGGAAGGAAAATAGCGGGGTCACTTACCGGAAACACCAATAAAAACACACTCCGTTCGCGACAGTGGGCGCACGCAAAAGCGAGGGAAACGGAAATGATAATACCGCGTGATTACGGAGCGCCGATCAGGCCCACGTGTGGACGTGTGTGTGTAGACTAGAGAGATGAGGGATATGATTCCGCCTGGATTCGGCGGTGCCTCAGTGATCTTACTTACATCGCTTCTCGCCGCTTGTACAAACAACTCCATGTACCTTCGATCCCTTCCCTGACGTTCACAAACATTTACCCCATCTAACCCATCATTTTCCTCGGAATGTTGACGGTAAATGTCAAAATTGACAATAAATCCTACTATCGCAAATCCCCGCCATAGTTTGTTGAAAAAAGTCAACCCACAATGCTTTGCGTTGACCTCAGTGTACGACCTTTGCCGGCAAAAGTTTGATGTGGAGTTGATCGAGAGCAGCCAGGTAGAATTTACTGGTAAACAGTGCCCAATAGAACCTGACCGGTTTTTTTTTATCCACTTTTCCTTGATCTTTCCCGGTAAGAGATTTCCCGGTGGTAAAGCAGGAGCTTCAATAGAAACACGCTTATAGTGTGCTGAGACTGTATGGCTTAATTAACCCTATCATTATGACCAAAAACTCACTAAAATCACTGAGCTGTGGCTAAAAAAAAATACATTGGTTCCTCGAACCGCATGTGGCACCTGCCATCACGGTTTCTAAAGATATCCATCGTAATTACTGTTTCGGAGCTTAATATCTGATACACGATTTTAAGGAGAAAATTCTTAGTTTAGACGAGTAAGAAATTTAATGCACGTTGTGTACACAGTCGCAAACCGTACAGGGAAAATGATTGCAATGTTTTTATTGTTCACTTTTTTGAGTTATCCTCAGAACACTATAAAGCAATTTCAAAACCCATGAACGCATTTTTTGACTCAGTGTGGTTTAGATTATTCTGTTTAAACCCATAAATTAAACCAATAAACATTAACGTGCACACCTTAAAAATACAAAAAACAATTATCGCAAAAATATAAACTTGGCAGCTTGTTTACTAGCAAGGGTCAAGTTGCATTGTCATCGCACGAAGGATTTGTTTTGTTATGGTTGTTGCATGGCACTTTTGCTCTCGACTGCACTTTTTTTTTACTAATGTTTGAAAATTAAAAATGCCAGTTATACATATGTATAAAGACAATGTATTAAAGCAGAGAAAGGGTGGTGCGTGAGGACTGTTTTTTTAGTCATTATTTGCGATGGGGGGTAAGATTTCATTATGACTGAATCAAACACGGTTGAAGTCGAATTATATGGAATTGTTTGTGTTGTGTGGTAGAGGGTTTGCGCTGGGTAGCACTATCCAATTGCGAACCACTGCAGTATGCTCGTGAATCAGCAGCCTGTCACGGAATAGAGGCTGCTGATGAATTCAACGGGAGGCAGACTGCAATGGTGCGGAGCAAAGTGTGGCTACCCGTTTGCGCTGGGGCCAAGCCACGATATATAATACCATATTTCATGGGTTGTACAACCACATGGGGATTAACCTGATCCTCTGTACCGAAGAAACGATCAATCATGCGTGATCATTAGCAGAAATTTTGTAAAGTTGAGATACATAAAGAACATCCTCTGTTTCTATCATTTGTAAAAAAGACAGCAAGTAAAACTTGTGATCCTACTCCCACCAAGCGTGAGTCTGTCTATCACAGACTCACGCGAACGCACATAGGAAATGGCTAATACATGTTTTTTGTATGATTTACAAAAGTTCATCGAGCTCCAAAAACCTTCTTAAATGAGTCATTCATTTCAATCATGCAACAAGTGCATGCTTAAATCTGTTTTATGTACTACACATACCATTTCAAGAAGAAATCACGTTAAACTTCAAATTAGGAACACACTTCATGCAGTCAGCTTTGTTGTCAAGAACCCACATGTACAAATACGATGTATTTGAAGTGACGTAAAATTGACACAGAGATGAACCATGTAGTACTATCTTTTAAAGGTTGCAACGAGAGATTTCACATAACAGGTGTCCTAACAATTTGAAAATCTTCAGTTTTGCCCTAAAAGTAAAGCTTCTATATCAGAAATGTCTCCACGTGAAAGGATATTTAAGACTGAACGATATTTCTTTGGTACAAAAATTGGCAATTTTCTAATTTCGTATAGGAGCACATCACAAAATTACGCCTATGTTTTATATGAAATTAGGGGAAATAAAAATTCGCATTTTCGTTTTCACTTTCAACGGATTTCTGTAACCTCAGAACAAGGAAGAAATCTATTGGGGTCTTTATCGATATGAAATCACTCATAGGACATAATAATGGGTGCTCAAAATCTCCGTTGCACCTTTACCACAGGGGGTTATATAACACTGACACAGATTCGTCTGTGTAGTCATCCCCTGGCAGATGGCAGTTGGAATGACCTCAGATGACCTTTGACCCTTGTGGTCCATGACCGTAACATCATCCATCACATGAAGGAAACCTATTGAACCTTAACCCCATGTCGGGTTTAAATATCGGACTCTTACTTAAACTTTTCGAAGGAGAGCGAAAAACGGAAAACCTAACCCAAAACTGGAAACACACACATACAACATACTGCGGACATTAGCACCTCGCAAAATCCCCCTCGGCTTTTCAAGTACCAGGGAATAAAAATAGCCTTTAGGCCATAAAAAATATTTGATTACGTCCGGAGGAGACTCTTTAAAAATTTGATGAGGGAGGGGCCTTTTTTAACTCAGACGAACTATTACAATTGCTGCAGATAGGGCCACATAATCAGGGTTTATTATAGTGGCTCTAAAATTCAAATCTTGCAGTGTATATAGCAGCCAGATGCCCGCGATTATTTGGACCTTACTTCTGGGGAAAAATAAGTTCCTACACATAGCACTTCTACAGCCACATATTAACAGGACTGCATTCCAATATTTTGTAATATATGAAACTATGATAAAATATTTACAATGTATGTAGATTTTGTTCAATGGTTCACTTACTTTTGTTTCGATTCACCCCTCGAAGTACCAGGAGAGCGAGCACTCTGCATCGCTGGGGCATGGACTGGCTGGGGTGTTAATTGTACAGGGTTTTTAGGTATTTTATAAGACTGACTCACATGTAACAACCAGAACTACAAAAATCCTGTTCAAAAAACTTGCTTGGGAGGGTTCTTATCTGGTACTCCATGAGGTAATCTATATTGTTGTGAGTATATTTTGCCCACTTGGGTAATTAAATCAAATGCGACTTGGGCTAAAAGCCGGGAGAAACTGTCGGGAGGAAAAGTAAAAAGTCGGAGAAAAAGTGGACCTTAGAAACAATCATTTTTCACTGTTTAACAATGTAAAGTGATTAAAACAGAGTGATTGATGGCTTAGGCGACGAAAAAGAAAACCCTGTTTTCGGGGCGAGCGGACCTTTCGAGTAGGGTCGGTCAGTCGTGTGATTTTTCTTTTTAATTTTTTTCTTTTCTGGGAGCTCAAAATTGGCTAAAATAGCCCCCACAAAAATATGAAAAATCAGAGAAAAAATTAAAAAATTTTACAAACAAATTTAAAAAATCAAAAAACATTTGCAAAAATTGATAAATTGGGGCTAAAAACAGGCTATGATTTACATGATTTTGGAAAAACTGGAAAAAAAAAAAATCTGCAAAATGAAAAATAAGGGTCAGGTAAGGGCCCGTAAAACAGGTTTTTTATTTTCGTCGCCTTAGGAATGTTTCTTGTCCAAATGTGAGGATAATTCACTCATGAGGAAATTATTTAAAAAAAACATATATATGATGCGGCTCCTAAATCCATGGCGGGGCAGGGAAGTTGAATCAAAAATATTTTTTTATGAGACCTCTTACCATTATATTTTATTAAAGTATCAATTTCGTGGACGAAAATTGACAATGACTGGTCACAAATTTGAGAAAAAATAAAAAAATGCACATTTGAGGACCTTAACTTTGGCTAGTATTATTTGGCCTACAGATTTGATTGAACCCCTCATTTTTTAAGTATTAAAGGATGACTCAGAGATTTCCCGAAGGGCTGCACTCAATTTTCAAACACGTTTTTTGCATATATACACATGCTTGTTTAAAATAATAATCACTGTGGAAATAACTAAGCTCAAATCGACCAGTCCTTCTATAGAAAATCACCCCCCCACTTTGTTTTAAAATCCGGATCCGGAAATTTTGTTATACACGGTTATACTATGGCCCAATGTTACACTGTATATAAAATGGTAAAGGCATTGAAAACGGAAAGTTACGATTGATCTATAGTTGGAATAAGCATTTTTTTTACTATCTTTCTGTTAGATGACTATTTTTATTACTACACAAAAAATTATATTTCAAAATCTCTGGAGTCAGCCTGTAAGTCACCTTGTCAATAACCGCAATTCCAATTGAGAAAACCTATTGTGGTTATAAAAGTTCAGTATAAGTGTTGGGGGGGAGGCCAAAAATATTTAATATTACACCCAGCAAGGTTTGTTTACATAGATACCATACATTCACCATAGCGGTTATTATGTCAGTCGCCGTTGTGAATTTGGTACACACCTCCCTGCAACCGGTGTGAAACTTATGGACCATCTATGGAATGTTGGGAGTTTTCTCGTAATTTTAATCATTTTTGATATGATTCTCAAGATAGTTTCTGCGAACAGCAGCAGGATATATTTTGATGATATTGCTTTATGGGAAACAAAACAGTAATATTTTGTAGGAACTAGGAGAAGTTGAGCTGCATTTGGACATATAGGTTTGTGGGCAATGTCCCTCAAATAGCAACGTATCATAAACACAATGAAAAAAAAGCCCCCCTAGCTGGTTAAAAAAAAATACACAAAGATGCTTAACGCACAATTATACGGCGCGCGTGCAGATCTGCTTACCGCGCCATTGAAAAGGGGCAAGCGATGTGTCAGACGCACTCCCAGTGCAGTGCTTACCTTGATGATTTAAAAGGAATAACAAACAAATAATATAATCATAATGAAATAAGAATAAGATACAAAATTTAAATTATATACAAAGCATATATCATAATTTGTATGATAAAAAAATTATAATGCCCCTTATTCCGTTAAAACTTAGTTGAAATACCTTATTAAAATATAAAATACAGCAATTTCTTTTCACAAATTAAACATTTACAGGGTACAAGGAACCCTTGCAAAAAATATTGGGCTAAATATAGGGCCAAAAAAAACAAGAATCTAGGGAAATATAGGGATTATAAACAAGACAATTATAGGGAAATATAGGCAGTTGTATGATTTTTACTGGGAAACTTGTGATGCATTTCATTGTATATCAGAAGCAATTTTAATTCATTGAGAAAGTATGCCACCATTTGCACAGTCTCTGGCTGTATGACTATTCAGAGACCTATTCCATGGGGTGGTAATTAAATAAGTATGAGGGGGGGGGGAAAATGCTTTCTGACAGTGCACCTATCCTATTTGCATTTGTTTTTGAGGGATCAGGGTTTCCTGAAGAGTGTAATATGTCAGTATTGGACTCTATCTAAGTCGAAAGTCATTGAATTTGACCTCCATGTTTAACATTGGAACCAATATCTATAGGTCAAAAAAGTGTTGTTTTAAAAGGAAAAAAATTGCAATAAGTTTTCTAAAATGTTTTTTTTAATTATTCATTTTGGGATACATTGGAAACCTCCAATCACAGGGAAAAGTTGTCATATGATTCCTGCTATCTTCTGGCAACACAACGTTGTGTATTTTATAAGCCTTCTTATGCCCTTATCTTAACAACTAGTCAAATCAGCACGTGAATACACTTTACACCAATGATCATTACAGGAAGTGGCATTTTGAAGTTTCTAAAATATGGCCAAAGTACAGGGGTCATATAATTCAATCTGTGTACACCCCAAGTCCTTAGCAAGTGGTTCTTTTGAGCAAATTTAGTGGCCCAATGGCCAATTTATAGATTTTAACAGAAAGGTTTTTAAGGGGTATGTAGGGGTCATTAGAGGTCAATCTGGTTCCCTCTGTATAATTTGGGCAGTGGTATTTGAGCATGATTGAGCTAATACCTTTTTGCTAAGGAACTGTATTTGACATATTTTACAAAAATAGGGTCAAAGCTCACATCCGGCTCATTAGAGGTTCAACTTGTGTCCACCATATGAGTTTTGGACTGGTTATTTTTTAGCAAGTCATAGTCATACGCACCGACTGCCACCCTGAAATGACATTTAATAGTTTTACCCATATTAGTTCAAAGGCACATAGGATCAATCTGTGTACACACCTGTGAATCTGGGGCCAGTGATTCTTTTCACAGAGTATGAAGTAATCGGTTAATGTGTATAAGAATATAAGCATGCAGGAGTTGAGAGATTATAGCGATTCCAAGGGAATAAAAGTGGAAAACACAAATACAATTTCACAGTTTTTTTTTTAATTTTATTGGAAAATAGCAAATGTTGTGTTAGCTAATATGGACTGTGGTGCAACGAGTTGTCATTTCCCTCAAAAACTGGCTCAACAATCTTTAAAAAGGCCAATGATCTTCTGGGGCTTGTGCCTGAGCAAAAAAAAACAAAAACAAAACAATTAATGAAAAATAGATAAGATATATTCTAAGCCAAAATCCACAGAAATAGGTTTCTTTTTACCAAAATGGACCTTATGAATGAGTAAGGGTTTCAAGTCAGCTGCCACACCCTCAACCAACCAATCTGAGTAGCCCCTCCCATGGGGAACAGTCAAATTTGCTCAATTGTGGGGTAGTTCAGATAAGAATATGAGAAGAATAATGTAAGAATATTAAAGCAGTGGTAAGATTCTGACAAAAGAAATTTATGTTTTATCCGAAAACAAAAGATATGCCTCAAAACAAAGTCATCCAAATCCAGAAGTCCTTAATTGACAAAAGACTTGGAATGAAAAGCCGACTCTTTAAACATGCTTATGATTGGAGATACCCATTTTGTAGTGCTGTTTTAAAAGCTCATTGCAATGACCGTGAAAGAGGCTGAAAGGCAATATTTGATCAATTCTGTGAAAAAACCAGGCAAATAATTTCTGTGGAGGAAAAAATATAGGAATATAGGGGATTTTGGAAGTTTATAGGGATTTATAGGGATAGGGTCAAAAAATTAGGAAGATAGGGAATTTATAGGGACGCTTGTAGCCCCTTGCATTTAACTATGTAAACAACAACAATAAGAATAATGCAAAAATTACTAAATGCCCTTTATTTGTTTTTAAAATAAACATTCAATTCATAAAGATATAAAATACACAAAATACAAATTTGTTTTACAAATTTAGGCAATTAAACGATATAAAGCATAATAACATAATGGCAAATTTATATAATGCCCTTTATTCCGTTAAAATGATAAAATTTATAAAGAAGTGGAACCATTTCTTTACACAAATTTAAACATTGAATGTATAAGAATAATAATGGAAAAAATTATACATATAAATGCCTTTATTCGTGAAGGAATTTATAAAATAATCTTAATAAAAATAAAGCTATAAACAAAAGTAAACATTTAAAACTATGTAACCAGAATAATAAATTGGCAAAAAGTATATAATGCCCTTTATTCCCCTAAACTAAAAATTCATAAAGTTAATCTGAATAAAGATATAAAGATACAATTTGTTTACACAAATTTAAAACAATTAAAACTATAAAACAACAATAAAATAATTAATTTATTATAATGCCCTTTATTTGTTAAAAATGAGGAAAATATCGTAATAAAGAGTTACAAAATGTCTTTACACAAATTAAAATTGAAACTATGACATTTAAAAATATAAATATAATGCCCTTTAATTTCCGTGTAAGAAAGCAAAAAAACAACAAACCTGTCTGAACAAAAAATCATTAGTACCATCTGTCAAGGAGAAGCCTTGTCAGTACAAATAGCCGTCTTTACCTTCTCCTTAACATTCTTCCCCCCAAACATCATGCCCCTCTGTTGCTCTTATAAAAGCCCACAAAAGAAATCCCATTTTAGCCCCATCGGGGCTGGTAGTATTAACCTTGTGAAAGTATCGTCACCTATACTACCTATCCTCAAATAGCCCTGTCTGTGTACAAAAGTTCCATTGAAACAGGGCTATTTGAGGATATGTGAAGAGTGTTGGTGTTGACAAGCACTCTTATACATCTCCTCAAAAGGCCCCGTTTGTGGTTTGTGTACAAAAGTTCCTTGAACACGGGGCTATTGAGGATAGTATTAGAGATGACAAAACTTTTGTTTATTAAATGATTTATCAACTAAAATATACAATAGGTCTATGAAAACATGGTTTGGACAAGGAGTCATCACTATATACATATCATCAATAGACCCGTCGTGGGTACAAAAAGTTCCAATGAAATGGGGCTATTTGAGGATATGTATAAGAGTGTTGGATGTTGACATCACTATTCCCTCGCCATTATTGCATTTGATTTTCTTTTTTTCCTTAATATCTCGTCTTCCGCCCTATCTTTTTTCTCACGCTCTTAAACATATCCTCCAAAAGAGCCACGGTGTGGACAAAAAAAAAAAAAAGTTCCAAGAAACGGGGGCTATTTGAGGATATGTATTGAAGTGACGAACTTTTTGTTTATAACCCCTAACCGGACGGGTCGTTTTGCGAACAACGGCCCAAATGCACGAGTGCAATCTACTTTTTTTTTCACGGCCCAGACGCAACGAGAACAAATTTTTGAGGTTCATTGCATCTCGGCCATTTTCCCGGCCAGGATAAGTAGCGTAAAGCGGTAAGGCCGAAAGCAACGAAGAACACACGTAATTTTCACGGAAGACGGCCCAGATGCAACGGGAACATGCCATTTTTTCCCGGAAGACGGCCACAGATGCAACGAGGAACATCTGCGCCATGTCGGAAAGACGTCCCAGATGCAACGAGGACATCGCGTGGAATGCATGGAGCACAGGATCTAAATAAATAAATTAATAATGGATGCGTAATGCAAATGATCTGCATGAAATCTGTAGATTATAGTTTTCGCCATATAAATACATGGATGGTACTGCACACTGATCTGCATGGCAATCTGTAGTTATAGTTCGCAGGCGGCGTGGCGATATTACGCTACGTCATAGTCGTGCGTGGACGTATCGCTACGTAATGCTCAGGTTTACGTCATGAATGAGTTTATGCATAATGAAAAATAGCTTATCGAAAATGGTGGCCGAATCCACCATCGATATCGAAATTGTCTATGGGCATTTGTAAAAAGGGTCACCCGCCTGATGAAAGCATTTGCGCCTTATGCGGGCAAACCGTCCGAAATGCAGTGAAAAGCATCCTATCATTGCCCGAGAGGACTGAAGTCCACAGGTGCAACGGGGAACATCGCATCATTTTCGGGAAGGAAGGCCCAGATGCAACAATGAAACATCGAGTCATTCAGGTAAAATGGCCAAGATTCAACGAGGGGAACATCGCGTCATTTCCGTAGACGGCCCAGAGGCAATGAGGGTTGAATGAGAGGAATTTGCGCGACAAAAAATAGTTGTTGACGGCCGAGAGATGCAACGAGAAACATTTACGAACGTACCACGTTTTGTTCACCGCATGCGTCTGGGCCGGCGTTGGGTTAACTGATTTCATCAAGGTAAGTTAGCTTTGGTCCCGGAGGGACGAGGAAAAGGGATTTCTTTGGGGGCTATTTAAGCCAGCAAGAAGAGGGGTTTAGTAGTTTTTGGGGGGGGGTAAGAAGGTAGCAATAATGGTTGACGGGGTGTCTATTGTTTCCGAAGGGGTTCGTTTGATTCTTGGCGCGTGATTGTTTGTTATGATTGTTATTTGGCAGTAGAGTATTGAAAGTGCATAGTTGGCAGATGAAAAATCGAGCGAAAACGGATACTGATTATAGTGCAAGTCCTGCTTTTCGTAGAGGTTTAAATAAAAACGGAATAAAGGCAATAAAATACTGCTTTCCAGACATATAGGCACCATGTAACTGAATAAACAAAATTGCTAAGCGAGAAGAAGCCCGGGCGAGAAGAAGCATTCAGTAAACCACTTTATTATATAGTGGCCAAGTACAAATTTAATATATTATTATTACACACGGGAATAAGGAAATTTACCTATCTGGACGACGCATTCAATTAACCACGTTAATGTATTATAATAATATGAGTCGCTATTACAAAATTATTATTAATATTATAGGCCAATAGTTAAACGATTTTTAAATTTGGGTTAAAACCTTTTTTTAACTTTAGGCTATATTATTATAATTTTACTGAATAAAGGGCTTATTTATTTTTTTTATTATCAAACAAACGAAAAATCACAGAAACGAAACTGAGGTTTCAATCAGGGAGGTTCCATCTACGCTTAGACAGGCACATATTTATTTCAGGAAGCTAGGGGGCCTTTCTACGTGTTCCAGTAACTGAAACCAGAGGGTCGGCATTATCTTAAAACACTGGACATTATCATTGAACGGCTCTAGTTTAGAACGGAGCTAGCTAGCTATGCGGAAGCATTGAACGGATAATAAACCAGTATTTCCTCCTAGATTTACAACAACAAAAGCAAGTTACCTGAAAAAGTCCACCATACGAGAACTCACATACCTGTCGTCCATATGTTGCAGTTCAAGATTGCTACAAACTGAAAAAATGTTTTTTGACATGATTTGTTGCGATCAACCACAGATTGGCAATTTTATTCTAAGTTCGCTGATCAAAGTGGGGTAAAGGTAGTCATTGGTATAGCAGGGTCATACACGTGGACAAACTTACTGAGTATGTAGGGTGTATTGTTTGGACGTGTTTGAACGCGACTTCAAAGGCCAGGACATTGTGACACGCGACGGTGTATCACGGGCCAGTGTTTTATATGAAATAAATCTAGATTTTTTGGTGCTATTGTGGAGCAGAGAGTAGTAATCAGGATATTTTTTTCGGGCGCATTCAGTATTCTTGCCACCACATCCTTAACGTGCAGTTTTCCGTTAAGGCGCCAAAATTCATCGGGTGTGGCAGAATACTAAAATTCTTGCCTTTTTCTGAATGGACGAAAAAGGGGGTTAGATTTTTTTTTTAAATAAGAGTTTTTTTTTTTAATTTACAATTTAAATAAACAGTGGTGTTTGCATCATGTAATAAAATCCATTGGCAGGTAGTAGATCTATTCCCACGGGCGTATGATTTTGAAAAGGAAATCTAAATGGTACACTGGAGTTGAGATGAAATTCACTTTATCAAAGCAATTTATAACAGGCTGGATTACTGTTAGTTGAAGGTTTCCAAAAAAAATTATTAAAAAATGCGATTCCATTCAATTTGTGGTAGATATAGCTGACATAAAAGAGTTAGGGTCTCTGAATGAATGGTCTAAAAGGAGGGTATTAGAGGAACGGAACAGAAAAAGAACTCATGCACCAGACTGTGAGAAACACCCACCCCCCCCCCCCCCGGAGAATACCTAGTGCTTATGGAGAAGGATCCAAATTTGTACCCTCAGAAACATTCCTTCTGTTTCATACCCCACCCCACCCATCCTTTTTAAAGGTCTGGTTTATCAACTGTTGTTTATACGATCAGATCAGGGCACTGTAATTTGAAGGTATTTTATTAGTAAAAAATATGGCGATGCCCCTTATTTTGTAAAACGGGATGGTTTAAAAAGATAACGTTCACAATAATACGCAACGCCATCACGTTCAAGCATCCAAAAAAGACCAAATGATTGCGAATTCCTTTTTTAGTTCACTAAGCCGTGGGAACTAGCTTAGAGAACTGACAAAGTCGTAAGCAGGTCGGTTTCAGTGCAAAAATGGATGTAAACCATCCGAGTGAAAACTCTCTCGGTGAGTAATAATGGAAAGGCCACGTATATTACATAAATTTTATCGCCCTGGACCAAGGACATAAAAAAATGACATGGTTACAGGTTGATGGAAGGGTATCTAGAGCACACAAGTGGAGTGTTATTTGGAGGAATATAGTTTTTAGGTTAAGGGTACAAGCAGCAGTATAAAAAGGCGTGCACTTCGCACAGCAAATTTCGACTGTTCTGGTTACATGTACATTTCCCGTTTTACCATCGGTACCAACACCAGAGGTCATATTAGAATGATAACGAGTATGGGTTTAACATTAGATATAAGGCTTTTCCACTGAGCCGTGAATCGATCTCTTTTGCGATCGATCATCGTTTTTGAAGACTAGTGCTGCCGTTTTCTGAATACTAAAACCGCGCATTGCGCACTAAGCGCCTTAGTAGTTACGATGTAAAAGTTTTCAAAGGACATGATTTAATGAGTCTGCTGCTCTCACGAAATACTTCTTTTTGAGGCATTTATCGGCAGTGTTGGGAAGTTGACTTTTTAAATGCTGAGGTACATGGTCATCTTTTTTTTTTTAAATGATATAACTTGTTACCTTTGGTTTTGTTCCGCACAGAAATTGTGAGTTTTCCCGTTCATTAAATCGAACGGACTGCTAAGAAAATTCAACATGGCAGATAGACTCTTACATAGTGCATTTATTGGACGAATGTATCTGTTATTTGAGGAAGCACAACATCGATACGTGTGCAGAGTTGGCTAAGTCTTATAATGAATTTGGTGGCGGGTTTGAAGTCTACATATAGCGATCGATCGCAAAGTCGATCGTCACCGGCTCATTTGAAAAGCCTTATTGTTGGACCTCTGGTTTTGGTTACCGAACTAGGGGCTTCATATTGTCGTGTCGGCCATTTTACACGGGCTGATTTTTGGGACTTGCCGTTTCTGTTTCCTTTTCTATGAGATATTGGCCTTCAAACATCGAAAAGTAGGAAATTGATGTCCAACCACAAAAAAAAAAAAAAAAAAAACCCCCTTCAACATGCCGTTAATTCCGCGAGGCTGCCGAATTCAGTCAGGGTGGCCGTCCAGTGGGGCACAACAATATGTCCGCAATAGTAGCATCAAGTTGCGACGAGTGTACTGACATGAAAACTAACTAAAACCTTTTATCTGACTTGGTCTAGAGAATAATAACCGTGACAAACTACCAAATGCCATTATAAAGTTTCGCTTTAAACGTCAATTGGACCCTAAAATCACACCTGTACGCTACCATAGAATGTAATGTATGTCATATTGAAATCCCAATTCAAGTGGAGCACCACTTCTAACACAAGCCACCTGGAATACTTTTCAAATACGGGGGGGGGGGTCTCGCCGGGTAAACACCCGAGTGTACAAAAAACGGCGAAACCTGGGTAGGTCCGAGACCTTGCAATATAGGGTATCAAATTCAACCTATATCTCTTCAGTCTCACATAGGGTATCAAATTTCACTTTCCAGTTTCAGATAGTATAAAATCAGTAGAAAATCTATTACAATGAGGATTTTTGTGTTGAATCATGCTCAAAACAAATAACATCTCCATAAATTACTCAACTGGAGTGTGAAATGGTAACTTCTTTGGCCACTTGGTCTCGGGTAGGGTGTCTATTTGAAAAGGTCTGGTCTCGGAAGTATCAATTTGAACAGATCTGCTCTTGAATAGGCTACCATTTCATTTGTTCTGGTCTCACATAGGGTCACCGCCGGAAACCCTTGTACTCGGGTGATTACTCGGGTCATGAACATGTTACCCCACCCCTCCCCCCGGGTGTACGCCACAATTTGAGAGTAACTACCTCTAGAGGGTCCATAAACTAACTCCCAAATTTGTTAAACCTTTTCTTTCTGTAGTTGGGGTAACCGACTCCGTAGATAAGTCCCTTAAGTAGTAGGGCCTACAAGGTTCAGGGGGGAAGGCGAGGGGGAATTAAAACGAGGGGAAGACCCCTCCGTAGCAAAATAATATGAATTAGGCCGACATAGCATTTGGACGGTGTATTTTCCCCAGACCGATCTTCCAACCATGTGACCAAGCATCCATTAGCATGGAGAGGAGGCTACCTTACAAGGAAAATATGGATAGAATTATGGACTGAAAAAAGCCACCACAAAAAAATAATTTATGTTAACCCTATCCATTGTACTCTACAATTACATCCTTTTACATCAGGCTGTCCTGATTACATTTACTCTACTCACCCACTACCATTTAGCTTAGAAATATTTTCAGTGTATTATCAGGTTAGGGCCATTGAGTTATCAACCTATAATGTACATACACAATACTACCTCGCTGATATGTATTACATAACCCAATGTTATTTACAAAAATCCTACCAACGCCGACAGACCTAAAAGGCTTCTTATAATGCAGGGAGTTGAAGACGTATAGAATTAAATGTGGCCTCTGCAAGGATTTTGAATGGCCTCCTAAAGGTTGCTATTTTAATTGATTTAAAGACTTTGTTTGAAGTATAGTGAATTTTGTCTAATAGTCAGGTGTATGTGGTAGGCCAAGGAAAACAGGGTGACATGGCTTCCCGCCTTTTTTACTTGTATCGATTTTTTGTCATGATGACCCTAGCTAATAATTTCTGGAGGTTGTGCAACATTTCGGTGCCGTGCATTTTCCTAGAAATCCAATATGGCCGCTATCACTCCTCAAATTCAGTCAAATGGCCCATTATTTTATGGAATAGATCCAGGTTTTAAAGCCCGAGGAATCTTTTGGACAGGTTATTGACGTGAGTTGATCACAACAGTACACCAATCCAATATGGCCACCTAAACCCATATGCCCATCCCCGCAATCATTCAATTGACCATAACACACCAGGATTTGTGATGGGAGGCATAATTCTGCGGCTCTATACCCAGTAGAACTCATATCTGACATTCAAGTGTGTGTTAACAAGCCTACCGATCAAGATGGCAGTCAATATTCATAATATATAATTAAAAAAAAGAAAAAAATTGTCATATATTCATAATATATTGCGTAATTTTGAATTTTAAGCATGTGGTCAAAACAAATATGCCAGATATAGTTATGTCCAAAACATACATACACACGACAGTACCTCCATATTAATTTACACTTTTTTTTTTTAATTTTGGGTGTTTTACAATACAGGTGTATCGTAATTTATAGGTTTTTGAATAAGGTAAAAGGCAGCCACAGTGGCCCCCCATCTTACATTTGTGCATGTTTAAAAAGAACAGAAATTCCAGATAAGAAACAACTTTCAATACTTAGCCCTACCTAACTTACCCTTTATAAAATAATATTTGATATAACACATATAATACACCTATAATGTAGTTTTACTATTTTTAAAGGCGGCTGTATTGGCTGCCATCTTGAATTTTAAAAATGTCCATTACAGAGAATCCAGTTAAGGGGTTTCTAGTGATCAAATTACATTACTAAAAGTGTAAAAGCATAAAGATACATATTAGACACTGATGGAATCACGCCCTAAACCACAAATGTGCAAAACCTTGAACGTTCCTGATGGCGTTGGAAATTCATTCTAGAGGTGTTAACAGTAACACTTGCAGAGGGGTGATCCATTGTAAGATTTTGAACACCTGCAGAACACGTTTTAGGTGTTCAGTATTTATTCAGTAGCGTAATGGATGAGTTAAGATCATTTTAATTATTCCGAGAGCATAATTTGACTTTGAGCACCATATTGGAATTTTGTGGCATGTACGATACAATTACATTAACTCAACACTTCGGGTCGTGCTTAAAACCCCGGAGTATCGATAGATATTTGTCGCTATCGGAGAAGTACTTATGGGATTTTTAGTGATTTTGGACATGATAGCACCATATTGGATTTTCAAAAATGGCACTGGTAAACAATTTTGCACATGCCCGTCCAAAAATTTGGCTTAGGGTCCTAATAGCTAAATCTTCAATAGAAAAAGGCTGTACTTACTACTTTCTTCCATTTCCCTCCTTCAGGCTGTGGTGCCTAGACTCCACCTGACTATAAACTAATCGCGCGAGAAACAAAATATGCAGTTATTTTGTGTCTATACTTAATATACCTCAGTTAAATATCAATGGCCTGTTAGTTAGCACGCAAGTTGTGTTCTTAGAAAGTCAAGTTTCATTCAGATTCGCCACACTTGCAGTACAGCGTTGTACTCTATCTTCTTACACTGTCCTGCAATCCTGAAACATCAGTTGTGAAGAGTCCCTGTGCAATGGACGTTCGAAAATCTGCTGGCAAATCTGTGCTTTGATGACCTGCCCCTCATGCATCATTCTCAATCTCAAAACAGCATGCTTCTAACAGATCTGGTGTTGTGGAATTTTTTCAACATCTGTCTTTCAGATTGACTAACCTCTGACCCTTTCTTTAACCATTTTTTAAGATTTTTACAAATAGGGAATTATGTAAAAGACGGGAAATAGAATGCTTTGAACCACCGACTTTTTTCGATCTTATTAGTAATGTATACATTGTTATTACCAAAAACGGCTAAAACTGCCATAGGACTATTAGTGGCTCCCGTCGAGCTGCACCCTATCTCGAGACAACTCAAGGACTGTATGGTTCTGAATCCAACCGTGGACTATGCAAGCTCAGCATGGTGTGGTGCAACACCCACTACATTATCCAAACTTGATCAAATGCAGAGACGTGCCATTTTCATCTCGGCATTCCTGAGAGTGAGCTCAACCCCTTTAACCACATGTTGAGTCATCGCTGGGCATTGTGGAATTGCGCCACTTTCTTTTCCACATCATGTTTTTATTGACAAGCACCGATCTCCTCAGCAGCCAGCTGCTACCTGAGCTGCTGCTTTCAGATTACCCTCGCCATAGACTCTCAGTCATTTTCATGACCTTGCTGTAAAATCCCAAGGTCCAACTGCCTCGCACAGAATATATGTCTTTTCTTCCCATTCTCTGTAGGCTTTGGAACGCCCTTTCCTGCTCATGTAGCATCACACAGGATTGCAGAGTTTCTAAAGGGAGGTTAATCGCTATCCTGGCGCCAATCCTCAGCGTTACTAATTAGATAACTGCTATTCATGCCTTGACATAAAGAACAAATCCATAACATAACGCCTTTGTCGCCTCATTTAAATGTTTTTATTGAGGAATTATTACAATGTAATTTTCCTGTGTACTAATAATACAATTGTAGACTCAGTGGAGATGGCTCCCTTTCAAGCAAGTCCCTCGATCAGTAACTGACAGGATTATGAGAAAGGGACTCCTTCCACTGTGGTCTCCCCAATGTTGTACTCCCATTTTTATGTGCAATATCATTTAATTGTAAGTCTTTTTTAATATACAATTTCGTTTTGATCTTTTGAACATAGATGCTATTTTAATAACCATAATACACTTTACTTTACTAATGCTAGAGTATTATTTCGGTAGGGTTGTTGTAACAATTCGAATTCTTGCAAAGGTAGTGTCCGAATTTAGTTGCCGATCGATAGCCGTCCCTCGCAGATGTTCCCGACAACTTCGGCTTCGTACATCTAAAATCAGATTTATTTACCGTTCTCCTGTTGTAACAGACTTATGAGCTCCATCACGGCGCTCTGAGCACTTCGGTAGACAATGTAATAATATGTCGCGCTTTAATAAAATTTAATATTAAGATAAATACTATATACTTAGGCTAACGTTTCAAATGATATAAAAATCTAATTTTACGTAAGTCTGGGTGCGAGGCTGTGGATCACGAAATACCCCTTTAATATTGTTGTCATAATTGGTTTAGTTGGCCTTGACAACATAGGTATAGTCACAAAAATCAATTCAGTATGATTATTTTTAACAAAGATGTTTGGGTGTAAATTGGCATATTGGAATTAAATGGCTGCATAGGATATTATTAAAAAGTAATATTATATTTGGATTCTTCGACCGTGAAAACATAAGAATATACACAAAAAACAAATTGGTATCATTATTTTGTGCTAGTTTTAGTGTTCATTGGCGCCATGTTGGAAAACAAAATGACTGACACTATATCTTTAAAAAGTAGCACCATATTTAGACTCCTTACTCCTGAAAATAGGCAGAGACGCAAAGATCAAGCTCATGTCAGTATTATTAACCGAGATATGAGGCATTGAAACTACAAATGGCGGCCATTTTGAAAAATGGCTATAATGGCCGCCACAGGTCAAATCCAGCTGGGGTCCCGGTTTTAGATAAAGAGTTATAGTCCATATTAAGTGTGTGCCAAGTGTTATATTTCTATCACAAAGTGCACGATTTTCTGCTTATCCTCTGGACTATATGATATTCTGCTCCTATTGGTACAAAAATTGTGAAATTTCTAATTTGCTATAGGAGCAAATACTAAATTCAACCAATGTTTTACATTGAAATTAAGCAAATGAAAATCGCCTTTTATTTTCACTTTCAATGCATTTATGTAGCCAAAGACAAGGTAAGAAATCTATTGGGGTCTTACCTATATGAAATCACTACATATGAAGCTATGGGTGTCCCAAAATCTCTCGTTGCACCTTTAACTTGTGAGGAAATACTGCTTACAAAAAAACAACTTGAATTTGGGAAGATAGTTGGCTTGTCGAGTGTGAAGTGGAATAATTCCCAAAGTCTAGGAAAAGAGACAAAGACAGAATTGTAGAAGGAATAATTAGTCCTTGCCCGCCAATGTAGAAATCTGTCTTGAGAAATACGACTTCTGTGAAAAAAAGTCCATGAAAGATGCTGGACCATATTATTTAACAGCTTGAAACAAAATTGCAACCGCTGAAATTTAAATAAATCATCAACACTCAATAGGCCAAATTCAGACAACCTGTCAGTGTAGTCTGCACGTAAATGCCCCCAGAGCCCTGTTTCCTATACACCCGGGCCTATACATAAGGACCCGTGCAATCCTCCTTTGAAACTTTTCAAGTCTCTTAGTGTAACTGACATGGAGCCCAAACAACTACACAGTAAATGAGAAGAAGACTAGAAGAGGGAGGACAAAAGCTTTACAGAGGTTCAGTTGAGCAGGGAAAGGCATATTTCTTGTGCATCTTATTAGAAAACCTACAAAACGAGAGATTTTGTTACACAGAAAATCTACATGAGAGGAAAATGAAAGATTGGAAGTAAGCATAGTACCAAGCAATTTGAAATCATCAACCGATTGCAGACGTTCACAACCCAAAAAATCTGACTTGCTGCAAATTTTGGATCTGGAGAAGTGCATAATAGCACACTTGGATGCATTAAGAGGAATCTTGTTTGCGACTGACCAACTGTAGACTTTGTCAGGATCATTTTGCAATTCACCACATCATTAGGATTTTTAATAGGTCTCACCAATGTGTGGTCATCAACAAATTGGAAAAGAGAAGAAGCCACATTCAAAGTAACATCACTGACAAAATAAGGAAAAGGATAGGTCCAAGAACTGAACCTTGGGGAACACCAAAGTTACTGACGCCCACTTAGAAAATTCACCTCTCAAAATAACGCTCTGTGTCCTTACATTAAAGAAATTCTGAATCCAAGATAGAAGAGTATCCGTAATACCACGATCATGAAGTTTATGAATAAGAAGATTATGATCTACCTTATCAAAGGCAGAACTGAAAACATCCAAAGTTTCACTAATAATGTGAAAGAATTTAGATAGCATTTGCTCACAATTTCTACTTCACCTGAACCCAAATTGATTGTCATTAAGAATATCATGCTCTTCGATATAATCCATAATACGAGTAGCCACCAATTTTCAAAGATTTTGCACAAGACCGAAGTTAAAGACGCTGGCCGATAGCTGGATGGACAGACAGACAGACGGACAGACAGACAGAAAAGTGATTAGAAAGTCTCCGTTTACGTTTGTTAAGTCCAAATGCAGCTAACACCATATGGTGGTAACACGGTCTCCATCCAGTCGCAATATATAATAGCGAAATCGCTGCGTTCGGGATTACCCGACTCTCCCCTATTTACCCAGGAGTCAAACACGTCCATCCGATAAGGGCCACTCACCATTTCCAGCAATAATAGATCTCCATATAGACACAGCAGGTGTTGAAAAACAGCAGATATCTTTAAATCCAGCCGAAGCGAGTGGCTCGGATGAGCTGCCTCCACGTCTTCTACTGTGGCGTCCGCTTTGCACCTGCACTTACCTTTCTTTTTCAGCAATCATATGATCTTGGTACCGTCGCCTTACAAATCTACAAAAAAGGGCCAAAATCAGATCCATCAAATTACCGCCCTATCTCGCTCACATGCATAAGCTGTAAAATCATGGAACATCGTCTTAAGTCACATCGCTTAACATCTCAGTACTAACAATATTCTTAATCTCAACATGGATTTCGATAATGCCTCTCTACCGTCACGTAATTAATAACATCTACTAATGATTGGGCTACCACTCTTCAACACTGTAGCCAAATTGACGTCATCCTACTTGATTTTAGTAAGGTGTTTGACAAAGTGCCACACCTTCGTTTGTCCGCCAAACGTAATCATTATGGTATAAGAGGACTGACGCTGGACTGAATTTGGTCTTTTCTTGGTAACAGGACGCAGGCAATATCTGTCAATGGCACCCATTTATCATGGGGGAAAGTTACATCTGGAGTACCCCAGGGTGCAGATCTTGGTCCAGCACTCTTCCTCCTGTATAAAATGACATCCAAGGTCATGTCCAGTCCAATATGCTGACGATAGCATTGTTTACTGTGAATGGTAACACCGGAAGACCACATTATCCCTCCTTCACAACAAGATTGACACTGATGGTAAACCACCTACCCCTCCAACAATGTGAACATTGGGCCCACATGGGTCCTTTGTGGGCACTTCCTGGGCCCTCCTGGCTTCCCACCTGGACCCACCTTGTTTTTTGTCGTCGGGATCAATGGGGCCTAAGTGGGCAAGCCTGAACTGGATGATGTTTAACGGCTAATTAATATGCTTTAATTAAAGAAAAAAAGAGTTCTAGTACCGTGTATTGTTTTAATTCCAATTTGATTAGTCATCACTTGCATCTCATACTAACATGGGTATACTTATGTATTACTTACCTTGGTTGGATGCGAACCGGGGGACCTCATGATCTTAAGTCTAATGCTCATCCAGTCGACCACTGTACGTACTGACAAATTGGCATCAAATTAGATTATTTTAAAGGATTGTTGAAGTTAAAAAAATGGATTAACTTGTACGTTATGGCCTTCAGATCGACAGTGATGATTGAGTTGATATTACGAATAAAGTTAGATAATTATTGATACAAAAGAAGGAAAATAAAAATTTTACCCACAACTGGGCTCAAATGGGCAGCCCTGCGAAATGCCCATTTAAACCTCTGCATATGGAGTATAAAATGTACTCAGCGGCCAATGGAAAACCTACAATGGCCCCCAGGTTATGAACCCCCCCTGTTAAACTAATCCCCAATTAAAGACAACTCAAATCATTCTGACCCATTGAAAACTACAATGGTTCCCCCATGTGGAAACCCACTTAACGCCCCATTAAGAAACTCATCATTGACTCATTGGGAAAACCTACACAATGGGCCCTAGTTGGGAAACCCACTTAACTATCCCAATTAAAGAAACTCATCGATGTGACACCTTGAAAACCTACAAGGCCCCATTTGGGAAAAGCACCCACTTAAACTAAGCCCAATAAAGAAAACTCATCCATTTGACCCCTTGAAAACCTACAATGGCCCATTTGGGAAACCCACTTTAACAGAGCCCAATTAAAGAAACTCATCATTGAACCCTTGTCGAAAACCTACAATGGGCCATTTGGAACCCACTTAAAAAGTTAAAGCCCCAATTAAGAAACCATCATTGACCCATTGTGAAAACCTACAATGCCCCATTTTGGAACCCACTTAAAGCCCACTTAAAGAAACTCATCATTGACCCTTGAAAACCTACAATGCCCCATTTAGGAAACCCACTTAAACTAAGCCAATTAAAGAAACTCAACATCTGACCCATGAAAACCTACAATGGTGTGCCCATTTGGGAAATCCCACCTTAAAGCCATTAAAGAACTCATCATTGAAAACCTACAATGGGCCCATTTGGGAAACCCACTTTAAGCCCAATTAAAGAAACTCATCATTGACCCTTGAAAACCTACAATGGCCCCATTTAGAAACCCACATTAAAGGCCGCAGTAAAGAAACTCATCATTGACCCATTGAAAAACCCTACAACTGGGGCCCATTTGGGAAACCCAATTAAAGCCCAATTAAAGAAACTCATCATTGACCCACATGGGCCCCATTAAGAATAGCCCACATAAAACCCATGCCCACTATAGCCCCAGCTTACCACACAAAACCCACATGCATGGGCCCCAGCACGGCATGTTGGAGGGGTAGCTCATGCATTTCAACATCAAAAAGTGTGCAATTCTGTCAAATACAAGGAAGCGTAATCCAAGTCAATATCAAATCTACCATATTTGCGAGTGTCTTGGAGAGGGTGGACCAGCACCATTATCCGTGTGTAACATTCACACAAGATCTCCGCTTGGACAACCACTGTCATAAAATCAGACAAAAGCAAGTCGTTCACTCGGTCGTCCTCCGGCACCTTATTACCATGTAAGCAATCTGTTAAAGCCAAGGCATTCCAAACCATAGTTCGTCCACACTGAAATATGCGTCTGAAGCTGGAGCCCTTGGATGAAAGTATTCACCTTGAGGCAATACAAAGAGCATGCTCGCTTCGTCTTGGGAATTTAACAAGACAAATCATAACCCCCCATTAACGCCCTGGGCTGGAATTATTCCAACCGACCGCCTTCTCCACCACGGAACAATGGTTTCTACAAATATATATACATTATCTTGTCAACATCCAGTTTCCACTTGTTATCCTCCTGCCTCATTTACGGTGACAACGATCACCAGCTGAAGTTACGCCAAGTTTCCTGTTGCACCGGCAATCCTATCAATACTTCCTTTTAACCCACGAACCGTCATTCTTTGAACCAACTACCCGCACTGCAGGCATTTGCCACCATCATCTGCAGCCTTCCAGGAATTTCGCCCGTGCCGGTCCAGCAAAGGGATTCAGCTACCTGTGGGATCCAGGCTGCTGTACAATTTTACAGGCTTTTTTAATGCACCCTAGTTTCTCATTGTCTTCCGGGGACCATTTACTTCGCCTCATTCCATTGATTTTGGTCAACTGCTCTTCTCCACTTTGGAAATTTTGTTGAGAAAAACACCTCCATTTCTTGAAGGCTATTTTGAGTTGAGTGAAACTTGCCAGCGAATATTAATGTAGTTTTTTGGCATGGGTTCAACGAAACCCTAGCTGTTGATAGCATCCTCTCCATGTACGGATCAGTAATTAATATAACTCCATATATCTATAGTGGCATGTTACTCTCATAAGTGTTTTGTTTCAGTATTTACGAAGTTGTGCGAAAACGCGGCCATTGAGATTCCAACCAACCAACCGATGTGATAGTCTGGATGTTTCGCCGCGCTGTTACCCCAATTACTGGTGGAAACAGTGCGGGGCGGGACTCGTATTTTCATCCCAACAATCTCCCAGTCCTTAAGACAGTACTGGTGGATCTCAGTGGCCATGCTTCGCATTACTTGACCACGAGACATTATGTAAGCATTGCCTTTCTCGAATTTGAAGGCTATTACAGACTTCTGACATTGTTACTTTTAATGTCGGGTATATTATCTTGGCATTAACAGCTGTAATCATAGAATTAGATATAGGTCATTGGCTGTAACCAAGGAGATTACGCTGACAACTGGGCGCCAAGGTTTACAGGACTGTCCATTGTTCTCCGACAACAGAAAATTACCCTATCGGAAGAGACTGTCATGGCTCATATTTGATTTTTCACTGTCCTACTGAGTTAACCACTGTGTGACGCTCCTCCTGCTTATATGCTCTTGTCCTAAGAATTGCTGGGGCAATGTGATGGATGAGCACCATGTCATGCCCCAGTCATGTCATGCCTTCAATATCTTCCAGTTCTGATGTGTGAATATTGGTAACAGTTGAAGATATGGATCATGGTATAGTTATTGTATCCACGGAGTATATAGTGGACATAATCCCAACGAGCGTTTGCTCCAATTCTTCAGGTTTGCAGGTGTTGGTAATGTGTCCTGCACTGAGTTGAGATAGAATTTGAGCAGTTTTGGTGACCATGAATACATGTGACATCTAGTTGAATTGCAGTATCCCATCCCAACTATCTACCCTGCTGTGCCATGCTGTAGAGATTGACAAGCATTATGTTCTTGAGTAACTTCTTTGACAAAAGATGTAATGACCTTTCTGTGTTCATTCTTGTTAATCTCGGTCACAGTCTTTTATATCACCTTTGATAAAACCGACCCCTTGTCTTCTATGTTGCCCTCTGCAGAGCTCATTGAGGAACAAATGTCTTTCTCTTCCAGTTCTTTCACACTATTGCAGTTCTTCTTCACCCGCTGCCTCTCCATGATACGGTAATCCACATAGTGTGTATCCATGTCAATTGAGTATATCAGAATGTGATATTTGATGACTTGCGTGCACTTGAGGTGTGCTGTCAGTGCCTTCAGTTGTAGTCCTTCTCTCTCCTATATAAAATTCAAGGATTAGCACACCTTGGTAGGTCTGCCTATTTCTTAAAATAACGGTTAGCTGTTTTCTAGTCTGCAGGCTTTCAGCAAAGGTGATAAAGTGTCGATTATGAATTACCAGATGGTTCCCAATATTGTTTAGTTAGTCACGATCAGTCTTCTTCAGATTCATGAACTTTGCAGAAACCAATGCTCTCACTTCTGAATCGCTGAGGTCTGTGTATAATTTTTTACCTAGAAACCTCATTGGGACTTCATGGATAAATGGCATCTCCTTCCCCGCATTCTTAAGCTTCGGATCATATGGCACATTCGATCTGATTTTCTTTCATAGGGCATTAACCAACTGTAGTCATTGCGAGGCTCCTACACTTGGATGGTTTGGCTTCTATTGTTCTGGTCCAAGTAAGGAAGGTCTCCACCAGATGTAACAATTCCTTACATCCTGGGTCGCTTCTTGCAATGAGTGTCAGGCCATCACCATATGCCTTCTTGCTTGATCTCTGTATTCTTCAGTTGGTATCCCACGTGTTGTTTTGTCTTGAGTAGATCTAGCAGTAGTTTGAACACTTACAGGAACAATGCTACTGATAGTGGACAACCATGAAACAGTCCAATTTGGTACATGAACTATTCTGGCTTCCTTTTTGCTTTTTGCTGATTCTCACAAAAAGTTCATCGTAGTAGTGGTAGATAAGTTCACGCATGCTGCAAGGAACGTGATACCATTCCAAGGCAAACTGGATGAGGTTTATGAGCAATGACGCCATATAGGCCGTTTACTTCTGGGTCCCAACGTGCCACTAACAATGTCCTTTGAATTCCTCTTTGTCATCTAAGATTTCATCTATGAGTACCTGTGTATGTTCTACACAACCTGCTACTACTGGAAGGACCCTTTCTAAATACATAGCTTGGTGGGGTCGTGTAACCATTTTCCTTCCCATCATGAAGTAGGTTCGTCAAGGCTGAAAGATATGTAATCCCAATATAGAGGTAATGGGTTATATCTGCGGATGAGGAAGTTAAAATTCTCATGTTTGCAGTGATGGTTTTGTTTTGTTATCATTAATCCTAACGGCTTAAGGCAACATATTTTTTGCGCTTTCAAAATTTTGTAAGTGAGTGGGGAATGATAAAGTTATATAATAGTGGTTGCAGAGGTGGGCGTCTGAGGCTGATGAAAGATGGTTTTGAAGGAAATGAATTGAAGTGTTAGTTCATACAAATATCTTGGTATCATGCTTCCACTGGTAACTCATGGGGCAAAGCAACATCAATCTTAGCTCAGTAAGGTGATAAAAACTCTTGCTTGCTGCCAAGGCATTCATTTAAAAAGAAAGTCGACGGTTCCTCCTTTAAGTACACATATTTAAAATCATTGATTCCTCCTTATTAACCTGTATTACTTTTAGGGCGATTAGGGGCACAAGCCGCTCTACATCTTGAAGAATCCCATGTTAAAGCCGTAGAAGTTTTCTTGGTGCTGGCAGCCAAACTACTACTGTCGCTGTTTTTGGTGAATGCGGTAGACTTCCACTTATTTTGAATGAGTACCTTTCGATGTATAAAAATTATAGTGTTAAGTAATGAATATGCAAATTAAACCTACCGTTCCCACCCCCCAATACATGTTTGGGCTCTCATATCAACAAAAAAAAAACGTTTAGTTTTTGTTGTTTGGGATCGCCAAGATATCGGTTCTACCAAGAATATTTTAGACTTGAAAGACTTGCTAGTCAGCGTACATAGAATTTAAACCCCTTCTAAACCCTGAAATATATTTAATTCTGTTGAAATACCATCTTACAGAAAAGCGCTATGCCGGTGTAGAAGTACCATTGTCGCGGCGTACTCATCGTCCGGGAACAATGGTAACAATAGGCAATCGATTCAATTGACTCTACACACAACATAAGTTTCACGCTTATTTCCCGTTACTCGTCCTATGGATCCCGGACTATGGCTCCTAACCGACTATAATCTGCTTTCACACCGGGTGGGTGAAAGTAACCATTGGTCCGGCAGGTATTATATCATGCTCCATAGATAATGGAATAAAGCGTTAAACCACTTTTGCGTGCAGAGTCAACTGAATCGATTGCACCATGTTCCACCATTTGTTTCCCGGACTGTGACCCGGCGGACCATAGCTCCCCTGCCACAACAGGCTGAGGTGTGTTCGAATCACTCGTTATTGATTGAGGTGGGTATTTGGCAGAATATTGATCGTGAAACCTCTTGTGTCTTCTGTAATGAAGGCGATTCGAGACGAATTTCATTTTGTTCTTGTTTGTCATTTTTCACAGTCCTACGTTTCCAAGTACCCCTGCCACCATGGGCTTATCCACTACCAACTCGTCAAAAATTGTATTTGTCCTATTAATCTAGTAGGACTAAAGTGAAATGACTCTACCTTTCGCTGGCTTACAGCATTTACGGTTCCGCGCACTAAACCTCGAAAATTCTGTGATTGCAACTTAATGATGATTTCGGTGATATTATAATCAATACTTTCTCAATCACATCATATTGTGTCATTTCTATGTATTTTTTCCCGTTTCATTTCATTGTTTTTCATGCAAAATATGTGAGATACATCCATGTGTATAATTCATGCCAGCTAATTCTTGTAATCCACCCCCGTAAAAGGATTTTCGCGCGTGCAATTTTTCGCGTTTCAGCACTTTTTGTTGACATTTTTGCTTTTTTTTAAATTCCTCCTTTCAGCTATCCTACATAACTTACACACAAATAAAACCCTTTTCGCGGGTTTTAAATTTCGCGCTAGCTCCCAAGCGCGCGAAAGCGCGAATTATGTCGCGCGAAAATGTCCACTTTTACAGACATGTTTCAATGGCCTAATATTGTATGATGACTAAACATAACTATAAAAGAAAGATAAAACAGTCTGTGTTGCCAGTATTAGTTGGAAAACAACTTCCACGCAAATTTGTCAGGGGATATTTCCTGAACAGCTCTGTCCCTGGGTTCGGTCATCTCTTTGGGATCAACAAGCCTCGCCACTCTCCATGATAACGGGATCTGAATTCTTTTTTCAAATTCGCTTGAAGATGGGGTGAAATTTTTGCTAGAACCCGTGGACCCTTCTTGTACACAAGGTCTGGTACTGCATTGATGCCTGATGCATATTTATTCCTTTTATGTCCACAATGTCTTCTAGTTCTTGCGCGGGAAGAGGTTTGCATTTTAGTTATGCTTTGGCGGTTGTGGGGCTTTTCCGGCGCGGAGCCAGGGAGGGGCGGAGGGTGCGCGCGCCCCCGTATTCTGCAAATTCTTGCAAAATCAGTCCATTTGGATCTATTTTGGACCATTTATAGCCTTTCAGCCCCCGTTAATTTTGACATTTTTTTTCAAATCCTGGGATCCGCCTGTTTAGGGTCCCTCTGACATGTCGGAGGGGGGGTTGTAACGGTGTTGTCGTTTGCTGCTTTTCTGTGTTGTCTTGAAAACTTTATCCTAAAGCTGCACATTATCTGCATACATGTGGCTAATCCTGTGCTTCCGAATAATTGAGGCGATACAGTATTTAAAAAAGAGAGCCCAATAACCAACCCTGAGGAGGACCAAAAGGACGATGATGGTTTATCAGAAATAGCATCCCCCTAATGTACACTCGGGATGAGCGGTTCTGCAGGTAGGCTATGACTGTAAGGCAGTGTCTTGAATTTTGAATGTACCACAAAGCCTATCCACGGGAATGGCATGATCAACTCTATCAAAAACGGCAGAGAAGTCTAGCACCACAATAGCGAATTGTGAATTGCATTGCGGATATCGGTCTTTACCCGCAGAAGGTGATTGAAATGGTCATTTTTCTGACACTATTTTCTCCAAGAACTTGGACACACAACTAATATTTCACACAGGGCTATAGTTTTTGAGCACCTCTTTGTCTAGGGTATTTTTTTCAGAATGGGTGTGATGTGACAGCAGCATCTCTGAGCTTAGCAGAGAAAACACCACTGCAGATGGATTTGTTAATGATCAGTGTTAATGGCTCAGCCAGACTTGCAATCTTCGTCCCCCAAACCCCTACTTTTTATCCTAATTTACCCTGTGAAATGTTAGGGCTAAAAGATGTTTGGTTTGGAAGTTATGAAAGAAAATGTGGCCGTTTTATTAATTTTTACAAAGTACTCTATGTATGGGCTACAAACTCATGTGTCAGCCATCTTAAAATTTTTAGCCGCCATTTTGAAAAACACTGATAGCTCTATAGGTTTCATTGTATTAGCTCAACAATAAATCCATAACTGTATTAACCGTTTGTGGCATTCATTTTAAATATTTTCGATCACTTGAAATTGACTTGTCAAAAGCATAGACACGATGTAAATTGTAAACTGAAAGTTTGTATTTAATGACATTTTGTTTTTCCAAGTCAAAAATCCGGGTGGCCCAAAGAAGAAATATTTGAAGAATACAGGGTGACCCAATAAAAACTTACCCAAAATGAAAGTGATATTTTCAACTATTTTTCCATCCCAGAATAATTGTATATAGTACATTTTTGAAAATGTTCAGCAGAGTATGGCACTAAAACAATTTTGCCGACTCGCGGACTATATGACGTCATTGTGATGTCAAACTAGGTATGTTTGTACTTATTTAGGCATCAAAGGAAAGAGGAGGACCATAGATATCCACTGGTATCAATATCATAAGTATCGGGTGCTTTAGGTGCAAGATGGTTGATTCCAGAATTCAGAATGTCCAATAAAGTTTGTTTTTTATGGAATGTATTAGATCACAGCTGAAGTGAATAAGCCGAATACGCCGTCTTTATGTGATTTAGTATTTTCTGTCGTGCACGACATAAAATCAAAGCATTGTTTTCTAGAGGGACAATTACGATAGCAGGCAAGCTCAAAACAAAGTTTGTAGTTTTCTTTTGTACTTGTTTGTCCAATAAACCTTCGTACGTTCTCGGTAGGTGGTCTACAACCGATCAAGTGCAATTTGAGAGAAATTCGTATCCTTCCTCCAAAAAATCTCCACCTGTTCACTCTACCCAGAAACGATGTCTAAGCTAGGCTGACTTACATTGTTCAAGTCCGTAGGCGCTGTAGTTCGATGACAGTGTACTCATATCATACAGCGAAGAATTCTAAAATGGTAGCTTGTACCTTCAAAATAACACAAATAACACATCCGTGGGAATGTTCTTCAATAATTCTCTTTTTAGAGAAGTCCAGGAGATAACGTTTTCCAGCGACTCAAGACGACAAGGTGCCATAGGTGCCTCGGCGACACAAATTTCTGCAACATAACTGTCCGGTGTAAAGACACTGACTGTCCCCCATGCCAGTCCAAGCTACCATAGCAACATACGAAATAAACCGTGACCTTGTAGACGAGGCCATTTGGGTACAGTGCTGAAAGAAATGATGCATACAGCACGCACGTCGGAGATTGTGGCCCGAAATCATGCTCCAGGACCATGACCAATCTTATTATCTCATAAGGCAGCTATTCAATATTTGTAATACTTCAATCCACAACTCTGATGTTTTTATGATTCCATCGCCAACTCTAAAATACAAATAAAATCATAAACTGGAGTGGGATTCGAACACACGACCTTTAGATAACAAGACGAGCGCCCACAGACACACGCCACGCAATCCGAGCCGGCAGGAAGTCGTTCTTTTGTAATACTTCAATATAAACATTAACGGAATAAAGCGCACACATAATAATGAATAGCGCCCTTATGAGACGAGTTGAAAATATATGCTCATGGAGCATGATTTCGGGCCAAAATCTCCAAGAATCATACAGCACTCAATGGAGAATACAACTAGAATTTTGCGGTTCTCGGCTTTCGCGATTTGTGACGGGGGGTTGTTAGGTTCCGTACGGAACCTTATCAGACGTGACCTGTAGTGTTAGTAAACTTTTGTCACCTACCTAGGGCCCCTGTTTAAATACCCCAGGGCCCCTTTGCAACTTAAGTCCACTTTATTAACCTCCCCAGAGTCTAAGGTCCTAACTGCCACAATGTCCCTTCTCAACTACACAAGTCTCACAGCCCCATCCCAGCTGCCACCGAGCATCCTTCTCAAGTAACTAAATTCTCCTCATCTAACACAGGTGCCCTTTCACAACTATCCCAAATATGGCCAATTCCCAAATACTCA
Source organism: Ophioderma brevispina (assembly GCA_023653785.1). Lineage (NCBI taxonomy): Eukaryota > Metazoa > Echinodermata > Ophiuroidea > Amphilepidida > Ophiodermatidae > Ophioderma > Ophioderma brevispina. The sequence goes on along the minus strand of JAMKCH010004756.1, from coordinate 71,796 downwards.
CGGGTCTCCGTTCCAGACAACATGATCTTTTCTGAATTAACCCAGATTTCTCTTCCCAATTATCCCAGGTCCACTTCCCCAACTATCCCATGTTTCTCCTCCCAAACCACCCCAGGGTCCTCCTTTCCCGAACAACCCCATTTCATGCCTCTACAGCACTCCAGCACTGAGTTACTAATACTTCCAGCTCGTTGAAGCATAATTTAGTTCTTGAGGTCCCTTTTGGGAAATCGTTTGCCTCCGAAGCTTAATTTGAGCCGAATTTGAATTCTAAAGTCTGCATCTGCATATTTCCTCCAAATCCATTTCTAAGGCCCTAATTTAAAAGACAAAAATCAGTTCCCAAGTCCCTAAGTTCAAAAGTCGGGCAACACACATCCCTACCCAGAGTGCCCCCCTCCCGGTCTCTCACCCTCTCACTCTCATACTCTTCCCTTTTTTCCTCAGCTGAATTTGAGCCAAATTTTAGTTCAAAAGCCTCGAAGTTTCCTCCATTTTTTCTAAATTTGTTTTCCTCAAGGGGCCCCCTATAAAGACAAATCGTCCAAGCTCTTAAGTTGGAAGTCGGCCACACAAATCCGTACCCAAAAAAGTTGAGTGCCCTGCTCACCCCCTCACTCTCATATTCTCACTTTCTCTGATTCTTTACAGCCCACATTTCCAATATACATGTACATAGTATTCCATATACCTAAAAAAAACTATATTGACAACATGTCATGTTTAAGATATCAAATTGAACTGATTTGTTCTCATTTACAACATTTTTTGGATTATAACTAACTCTATCCACAGCATAAGCAAAATTATTTTAATTTTATATATTAGTTAGCAAGAAATAAACATTGTCAATTATGACAATAAATAGTATAGGCCCATGCATAGCAGGGAAGCCCCATGGAGCAGAGCACTTAAGTGGCCAAGGGCAAACATGATTATAATGCATGTGTGCACCATATCCACAACACAATATGATGATCACATCTGTTATTCTGCTATATGCCTTGTGTATACGGGATATTTTCACACAATGTATTATGGGATATTGGATTTCATGACTTGATTGTTCTGCAAAGCATTAAGACGTCACAAATTAGGTGGTAATCTTTATGAGATTAAAATATTTAATCTATTTCACCATATCCCATAACACAATAGATGAGACGTCAGACTGCATGTACAAATTGTGATGTTACACTATTTTACCAGCATGAGTTTGGAAAATTTGACACAATGTATTATGGGGTATTGGATTTGTTTCATTGATTCTTCAAAATTCTTTAGTCCACAATGCAAGTTGAAACCATCTTGCAAAAAAAAGTAACATTCTGGTCCAATTAAAAAAAAAACCTTATATTCTTCTTCAGTAATACATCCAAAATGTTCTGATGTGTTATAAATCATCCCCAAATGCCTTCAAATTCCCAATAGTTTATATTTTATTCACCCTCTCTCTCTCCGAGCACACTCATTATATGTTTTCTCAATATGATACCCCCCATTTAGGAACATGGAATATTCCACATTGGGGAGTCTCTGGATGTACTTCATTTCTTGAAACTACTTGCCTCACAAATCGTCCAAAATTCCACCTTTTTCCTTCACAAAAAAACAAAATAAGCCTTTCGGCCCTGGAGAAGACTTCAACACATAACATATCCAATTTATAGCTCCAAACACCGCTTCCTCTATCCAAAACCGTTCACAGAAGTCCAATTTTTTTTCACAATGCAAAAGGCAGTACCTACCCCCAATACGTGCACATTTACTGTCTTCTGTCGGCACATTTTTGGATTTTCAAAAGTAGACCAATTCCAATATACAGACTAACGTCTGATAATAACAGATCGGTGGCAGGACACTCAGTCACACCCCCTGGGGGGCACTCCCATCTTGGAAGCCACGCGTATGTAAGGCTGTTAGACCCTCCTTTTCAGCATCATTGTCACCCAAAGACCCCATATTTTTTTTTTAAATTTCACCCAAAGACCCCATATTTGTGAAAATTTTACCACTGTCACCCAAAGACCCCTATTTTTGGAGAAAATTTTCCACACAACGAATCTCACAACGCGTTGCAAGCCTTCACAACGCGTTGCGCGCTCACAAATCGTGAAGGACATAAGGGTCATGACGTACTGCCGCAACGTGTTGTGAAGGTGTGCAACGCGGTGTGAAGGTCGCAACGCGTTGTGAGGTTTATATTTTTGTAAATCCAGAAATTCATGATTTTGGTTGCGACACCGGAAAGCGGTGCCGACAATGTCGCAACGAGGGGGGGTTGTGACTTTCTCACAACGCGTTGCGGCGGATAAGTTATGACCCTATGGCTTGTGGACATTGCATAACGCGTTGTAAAGTTTGCAACGCGTTGTGAAGCTCACAACGCGTCGTGAAGTTTACAACGCGCGTAAGTTTCCACAAAACGCGTTGCTCGATACTTGCAACGCGTTGGAGTCTATTTTTTGAAACACGTCACAGAAATTCATCATTCTAATTGGCGACACCGCAAGCGTTGCTACTTTCTCCACGCCGAACGCGTTGTGGCCATACGTTATGGCCCTTATGGCTTGCGATACTCGCAGACACGAAAGTGAAACACGCATCGCTACTGCTGCATCCATTTTCCCACGATGCCTTTCGATATTTCTCCAGTCTTGAGAATTTTCAAACATTGCTTTCAATTTACGCCAACTTGGTTTTTTTTTTTCAATTTTAGAATCAGGATTACGTACTTAATTACCGGACCGCCGTATCAGCAAACCATGAGCTAAAGATATTACAATGGACCCGGTAAGCGGAGCCATTGTATTAGCCAGGTATTATCACCTCCTCGATTCGGGTTGAGTAAAAAAATACCCGTCCTCTTTCACAATAACTAACCAGTTTACATTATAATATAGGTCGTTGACACTAAGTTTTCTTCTGAAAACGAGGTAAATTGAATAAAAATTAAATTAAGCATTAAGTTACGAATTTTGGTGCTGCACAAAGTTGTTAGGTCAAAGCTTGCCCAGCAACATTCGTCCATGATTTTTGTTCGTCTTTCCTCCTTTTCGAATAAATGATGAAAACTATGGTCAAAGTTAAAGTGACAGGAGGAGATTTTTTAGGATACGAATTTCTCTCAAATTGCACTAGATCGGTTGTAGACCACCTACCGAGAACGTTTCGAAGGTTTATTGGACAAACAGGTGCAAAAGAAAACCGCAAACCTAGTTTTGAACTTGGCTGCTATCGTAATCGTTCCCCATAGAAAACCATGCTTTGACTTTCTGCCGTGCACGACAGAAACTACTAAATCATCATCGCATTGCATAAAGACGGCGTATTCGGCTTATTCACTTCAGGTGCGATCTAATACATTGGTAAGCATTCCAAATATGTAAAAAACAGGGGTTCCAGAAAAATTGGGGGCGCTTCTTCCTGGAAATCTCCTCATGTCTCTTTAAAGGCACTATCAGTGATTTGCTAAATCAGAAAAGTGCAAAATTCATCAAAACTTAGATGTTTGCATATTTGTAAGTATAGGTATCTAAACATACCATACAAGTGATAAGACCAAAAGCAACCTATTAAGGACAAAATCGGTTATTTTAGTCATTACTGTCCGTACGGACACTTACTGCAACACGTAATTGAATGGAAATCATATCTTTGAACAGTGATGTTTTCCTTCTTTCAGTTTAAAATTAAATAACTTATTTGAATTTTTCAGACCTATCCTTCACTTTAAAGCTACTCCAGCAAATTTCAAATATTTTGACTCTTTGAGTGGATCACTGATAGTGTCTTTAATTGAACACGCACTCTAGAAGCTCATGATTTATTTATTTGTGAATGAGGATAAGTATTTTGTGCTAAGTCATGAAAAAATATTATAAATCGGAGAGGTTATAACACCTGTTATATCTTTTCCATCTTTTCAACTGCGAGACTATATAACAATGGTCCTTCACTCCTAGATGAAAAGGAATTGGTTTTCTCCACCGCATACCGATGTGAAAGTAATTATAGTCCGCCGGGAGCTTCAGTCCAGGCTCCATAGACGACAATGGAATAAAGCGTGAAACTAATGCCGCGTGAAGAGTCAACTTAATCGATTGCCCTATTCTTTACCGTTGTAGCCGGACTATGAGTTCGGCCGACTATAATTACTCCTACATCTACAGGTGTCACGAACTGGCGAGCCCTAGCACGTACACACTTCTTCCAATACAATTTACAAATGAAGAGCGCCGCTCATTACTCTCATTACTGAATGGTGACGTCATATTTGTAATACAGCTTGTCGAGATTTTGGAAATTCTGCAATATGTGTTCATGACGTTCGAGAGACTTTTTTAGACCTCAGATGGTCAAAATTATATGCGCAATGATAATGGGAAAATCCGGTATGGTCTCGGGTATCGAAAACTGAAAACAGAATTTAAACAAGACTTTCCGTTGTTTTTATGTTAGTAAAGTTGCGCCATAAGTCAATCCAGGAAATTGAGGGTTGAAAATGTACTCCTAAATAATCGTAGAATATGCGAGATATAATGTGACTAGTGAGGTGTACTATCTGTGTCGGTATTACTTAGATCATTCCTGAACCCACAGTGTCATCATGCAAGGTGACATTTAGTTTTAATAAGGTAACAATGCAAATATGCATGGCTATTTTCCGGCAGTGGAACCAAGTTTGAACTGGGAAATGCAATAGGAGTATTGATTGCTGTCATAATTATATGCGCGGGACCGTGTTTGTAGGCGCGGTCAAGCATGGTTTGCATGACACGTACAATGTACACACGCATTCGATTGTGTGTATACTTAGGTCAGTCACCCGAATGTACTACACATGCGCGAATTGCCATCGGTGACCAGCGTCGGTGACTTGACACTAGAATCTTCTATACAGGCGTCAATGGAGTGCTTTGTTTGTGCCTAGTGATGTAGTGTCCTACCTATTGTGTTCTCCATTGTGTAATGAATGCATCACCTATTTCATCGCCAATATCCAGTAGCATCGTCTACAAGGTCACGGGTTATTCCATGTATGTTGTCTCTCTCATAAGGGACTCAGAAGTTTCTTACACCGGGCCGGTAATACGTGGATCCTGAGTTTCCTACCGGTGTAGAAGTAATTATAGTCCGGCGTACTCATAGTCCGGGAACAATGGTGAACAATAGGGCAATCGATTCAGTTGACTCTTTACGCAACATTAGTTTCACGCTTTAGTCCGTTATCGTCTATGGAGTCCCGAACCGTGGCTCCCGCCGGACTATATCTGCTTTCACACCGGAAATCATTTTTTACCGAAATTCCTAACCCACAATGCACCAACGATGTACGAGTAGATAAAATAAATAGCGCATATATATTCTATGGTGTTTTGTGTCATACGGTCATTTTTCTGTCATAACTGTGCGAAAACCGTTTGCTGTACATAAATTTTACCAGTAACGAGTACTCTTTGACTGCCTTGTAATTTTTGCGCCACAAAATGTGCGCGTAGTTTAAAGGAGGCGCACTAAACCGCGAGCTTGCATGGAGTGATGCATATCTACTCGTACATCGTTGGTGCATTGTGGGATAGGAATTTCGGTAAAAAATGATTTCCGGTAGGAAACCCAGGATCCACGTATTCAATATATTTAGCTCCATTGTTTGCTGAAGTGTATCCATTGGTCACCTAAAAATAACATACCCCAAAACAGATACAGAGTGTCCCAAAATAAATGCAATCCTCGCAGTTGGTGCTATAATTTCAAAATTACTGGAATTATTCAAATTTTATAACATATTCTAATTGAAGAACTTGTTTTGTACATCCTGTCCAATTTTTGTCCGGTTCGGTTCGCTAGTTTTGAAAACAAAGGCTATTATGTAACCCGTTGTCAAATTATCCCATTCCAAGTTTGCGGTAGATCGTTAAAGCAGGTTCACCTTGAAAAGTTGAATAAAATGTCTTTTAACTACAAAAATCTCCTGGTACTAATCCCGAGGTTTTTTTTTTGGTTTTTTTTTTTGTTTTTTGGGTTTTTTTTTATTACCAAAATATTTGTCGTTATTGTATTATCCACGGTCTTTTATCATCTTTACAGTATTTTCCTGCACTCATATTGAGAATAGTAACTTAGCGACTTGGCCAATGTTTTATCTTCAGTGTGTCTGACAAATCCTCGTGAATATTGCAAAATGCAGCGGAGGGATTAAATACCAAATGAACGAAAATGGTATGAATGGATGTTGAAGACCATGTAATATAATATGTTATAATATGGGCCATTTGATAGACACAACAAACAACACAAATAAACCACTTAAAACCAGACTTGAGTTACATCACACACAATGTCAGTTGTCATTGCAAACAGAGACCATTTCCCTTATTTGTCAAAGACATGTTGTCTTTAAATGCTTTTAATATTAAAATATTTAGTTTACAAAGTTATACTGGGTTAAATGAACCAAAATTAAGTATTAAGGATAAAGAAAGAGACAGGAGAAAAAACAAAAACCAGCACCAGCGTACTTAAGCATGCCTTGATTGTGTATTAACCAGTCAAACTTGGAACGGCTTAAATTGTGGCTTACTTACGTGATCGCCTTTGTTCTAAGAAACAGTGAAGCAAATCAGATAAAATTTGAAGAGTATGTTGAGAAAAGGATAGGCCGTACAGATATCTTTCAACATTTTAAAAATAATTTTGAAATATAGCCCCAACCATTTCCATTAATTTAATATTTAATCCCTCCGCTGCAATTTACATTATTCACGCGGATTTGTCAGACCCACTGGAGATAAATTTTGGCCAAGTCGCTAAGTTACTATTCTAAGTATGAGTAGAGCAAAATACTCTACAGACAATAAAAGAGCCTGGATATAATAAAACAATAACGACAAATATTTTAGTAATTTATTTTAATCCAGACAGGATTAGTACCAGGAGATTTTTTGAAAGATATTTTATTCCCCTTTTCAAGGTGAACCTGATCTAAGGCAAACTTGGAATGGGGTAATTTGACAGCGGATTACATAATAGCCTTTGTTTTCAAAACTAGTGAACCGTATCAGACAAAAATTGGACAGGATATACGAAACAAGGTCGTCATTCAGAATATGTTATAAAATTTGCATAATTCTCAGTAATTTTGAAATTATAGCACCGACTGCGAGGATTGCATTTATTTTGGGACACCCTGTATGGACATTAATAAGAGACTAAAGACATCCAGGTAATTTTTAGGCTAACTTTTAAGTTTGCCGTAACTTTAATCAACAAACGTGTCTATTATATGAATATCATAGACTCGTACTGATTGATGTTAAAACCGCAAAGGTCACAGACCGGCCAAACAATGTGCATGCCGTGGGAATCAACTCTGATGTGTTTTCTTCTGTTAAACGCCATTTCCGCGTCGTCTACTGAATTTGGTGTTCTGTTTACCCATAAGCGCGCTGATTTGGGCTTAATAATTTCACGTGAGGGCTAATGTTTATACAAGCTTTACAACCATGCAAAAATATCAATATCAAAGCAAGTGGCTCTAAAATATAATGTTGTGCTAATTTTTTTGCTGAACAAAAATTGACCCTTTTTATTTCTTTATTTTAGATGTTTTTGAAGCCTTTTATCATGTGGTGGATTTCATCAAAACAATCTTTTTGGAAAGTGGTTTTTATAATGCATGGGCTGCTAAGAGCTCCATTTATGCACTAACGGAAGTGCAAACCCCTTACGCAGTTGACATCATTCCTTGATGTGTATGACGTCATATCACAAGAAGATCAGAAAAGATCAGAAAGTATTCACAGTACCACCATCTGCTGACGACACTAGTCGAATTAGCGAAAATGTTGTGTTGAAGTCTGAACGGCAATTATTATTTAATATATTACTACGTATACGAATATCCACTCTTATAGAGAAAATATCGATTTTAATTTCAAATCGCATGCTATCGATATGTCTTCTGTGCATGTGGGTGGGCCCCAGCTTAGGGTGTTTCACAAATCCATTTTAATAGTAATTCTATAGCTACAAAATTACAATATTCAAGTAGGTTACATATACATCATACATTCGTAATTGTTTACAAATATTCGGATTCGTAACATTATTTTATGTTTTTATATTTTCACAGTGATACAAAGCATAATACAGCATATACATTGAACTTTACATATTTTACTGAGAAGTATTTTTCGCTTTTCCGAATTTAGGTATATTCTTTGAGGAATATTCCTTAGTAATTTCACGATTTGTTTTTTTCTTCCTGTAAATTGAAATGAGCTCTGCAATCGTGTACAAGTACGGATTGATGGCAGAATTTATAGGCAAAACAAATGTCACTAACCAGGCATACACAGATGGGGGCAGGCTAACTATTCTCAGTTGGACAAGAACACCAAGGACAATAATTGGAAACCAGCAACAGAAGTCTGTTGCTACTATGGTTGTTACTTTTGTAGTGAGTGTGATCTGTTCTTTCATGTCGCGGGTACGCCCAGACTGTTTTGATGACTTCTTTATAGCTCGTACTATCTCAATATAGCAAAGGAATATCACACAGTATAATACAAAGTTAAAGCCAAGGAACAATGCAGATGAGAAATACAAACCTGTTTTAAAACCCTCGAATTGGGTAGTATAATGATGATCATAGAACAAAATACCATATGAAAAGTTCATTTTTTGTTGGTCGTGTACTACAAGCTCAGTGGAAAATGTTTTAGTTAATGCCAATGGGAGACCAATGCAAACATGGGAGTTATCATAAAATTTAAAGTTCGCTCCAGCTAAGATAGATGGAGTAATTCCCAAAGCTAGTGAAATAGTCCATGTTAGTATAGAGATCACTATCACTAATTTACTGCCTATTCTTTTAGTAGAGTACGGAAACCTAATTGAAATAAACCTGTCAATGCTAACCAATGTCACAAAGAAAACTGAAGCTTCACTGGATGTTATTGATATGGCACCAGATATTCTGCAGGTAATACCCGTTCTCCAGTTTTGAGATAGCATGGGGAAGTTCTCTCCGAAGTAAATATCAGCTGATGAAATGACAATCAGATATACTCCCATTAGTAAATCAGACAAAGCAAGATTGCACAGTAATGTATTCTGCACATTTTTCACTTTTCTTTTTTGCATTTTCCAAAGTAAAACAAACGAATTACCTCCAATCGCATTAAAACCAATGACCCACATCATTCCCCCTAGAAAACGATCTGATAGAAGCCTATCGCATGTAAGATAAGGTGATCTGTTGTTATGCGCACTGCAAATTATACCAGAAGGTGCATAACACTCACATACCTCATGTTGACTTGCATGCAACAGTACGTTTCTTGGCAGACCCCGAAAAGAACCGGATGTTAATTCTATCAGCGTGTTGTGATCTATTACAAGTTGGTTTAAAAAAGTCAAATTTGCCACAGAAGGAATATTGCTTAGCTTGTTGTGAGATAGATCTATCACAGACAGTTTGAGTGTTTCATTAAAGACAGCAAATGCCAGCCATGTTATTTCATTGTGCGATAATAGAACTATTTCTAAACTGATCAATCCACGGAATGTATTAGAGGCTATCCGTCGTATTTGGTTGTGGCCAAGGTCTATAACTTTCAAATTGCTTAAACCGTGAAATAAATCACCTGGCAATTTGGTCAATTTATTACCATTCAGTAGACAAAATCGTAATTTCTTCGAACCATGAAACATATCAGAGTGCAGCATTTTCAGTTGGTTGTCCGCAATGGACAGCGTTTTAAGATTTTGCAATGATCTAAATAACTCAATTGGCAATGCATTTAAATCGTTTTGTTTAAGATCTAGGTAAGTTAGCCTGCTCAAAACTTGGAACATCCTACCGTTCAATCCATCATATCGGTTTCCCTCCAAGTGCAGTATATTAAGATTTTGTAAATCCCGAAACAAACCTACTGGCAATGAACTCAACGAATTATAATTCAGACCAAGCCAAGTCAGCTTAGACAACCCATAAAACATGCCCGCATTCAATGTTACCAATTGATTTATACCAAGATCTAGTTTGTTAAGTTTTTTTAATTTATGAAACAGTGTACCAGGCAATTCTGTCAAGGAATTATTACGAAATTGAAGTATAGTTAGTCTTCTTAAATTATCAAAAATACCAATATTTAATACAGTAAATCTATTTCCACTCATAGATATTCTATGCAGATTTTCTAAACCCCAAAACAATTGAACATGTACAGCCGTCAATGAATTGTGGACAATATCAAGTAGTGTTAGCTTAGACAATCCGTAAAACAAACTAACATTTAATGTAACTAACTGATTATAACCAAGATATAATTCTTGAAGATTTTCTAAACCCCAGAACGATCCTACTGGCAGTATATTCAACTTGTTGTTTTCAAGTATAAGGATAACTAACTTATGCAGGCAATGGAAGATACCAATATTCAATTTGACTAATTGATTTCCATTCAAAGGCAGTGCATGAAGATTTTCTAAACACCAAAATAGTTTAACATGTAAAATTGCCAAAGAATTGTTAGCAATATTAAGTACAGTTAACCTAGACAATCCGTAAAAGAAAGTAACATTTAATGTATCTAAATGATTTTCTTCAAGATGAAGAGCATGAAGATTATCTAAACCCCGAAACAATCCTATTGGTAGTGTAGTCAAATTGTTTTTATTAAGTGCAAGGATAGATAACTTGGACAATCCGTGAAACAAACCAGCATCTATTGTATCTAACTGATTACTATAAAGATATAGTTGATGAAGATTTTTCAAACCGACAAACAATCCTGCTGGCAGTTTAGTCAATTTGTTGTTATTAAGTACAAGGATAGATAACTTGGTCAATCCGTGAAACAAACCATTTAATGTATCTAACTTATTAGGACCAGGAATTAGTTCTACTGGCAGCGTATTCAACTTGTTGTTGTCGAGTTCAAGGATAGATAATTTGTTCAGGCCATGAAAGATACCAATATCCAATGCAGTTAATTGATTTACGTCCACGATCAGTATATGTAGATTTTCTAACCCCCAAAACTGTTCAACATGTAAAGCAGCAAAGGGATTGATGCCAATATCAAGTACAGCTAGCTTAGACAATCCGTGGAACAAACCAGCATCTAATACATCTAAATGATTATCAGAAAGATATAGGTCATGAAGATTTTCTAAGCCCCAAAACAATCCAACTGGCAGTCTAGTCAGCATGTTGTTCTCAAGTTTAAGAATATATAACTTGTTCAGCCCATTAAAGGTATTAACGTTCAATGTAGCTAATTGGTTGTTAGTCATTTCCAGTGTATGTAGATTATCTAAACCCCAAAACAGATTAACAGGTAAAGACGTAAGGAAATTATCACTAATAAAAAGATAGATTAGTTTAGACAATCCTTGAAACGAACTAGCATCCAATGTATCTAACAGATTATTAACAAGATATAGTACATGAAGATTTTCCAAACCCGCAAACAATCCCGCTGGCAGAGTCTTCAGCTCAATGCTTTCAAGTACAAGGGTATACAACCTGTTCAAACCTTTAAAGACGTCAACATTCAAGCGATGAAATTGATTTCGATGAAATACCAATGTATGTAAATTTGGTACCCCCTTAAACAATCCCAACGACACCTCTGTGAAGTAATTGTTACTAAGATCAAGTAGAGCTAATTTGGTCAAATTATCAAATATGCCGGTATTCAATGTTGTCAACTGATTAGCAGCAAGGTAAAGTTCAATGAGATTTTCTAATCTCTCAAACAAACCATCTGGCATGGTACTTAGCTTATTGTTGTCAAGCGTCAGCAAAGATAAATCAGATAATCCGTTAAACAATCTAGAATCCAATACATGTAGCTGGTTATGACTAAGATATAATTTATTTAGAGTATCCAGCTCCCAAAATACTCCCACCGGCAATGTCTTCAGCATGTTCTTTTCAATTCCAAGGACATACAACCTGTTCAAACCTTTAAAGACGTCAACATTCAAGCGATGCAATTTATTTCCATAAAATACCAATGTATGTAAATTTGGTACCCCCTTAAACAATCCCAATGACACCGCTGTCAAGTAATTGTTACCAAGATCAAGTAGATCTAATTTGGTCAAATTGTCAAACATGCTGGCATTCAATGTTGTCAACTGATTATCACCAAGGTAAAGTTCAATGAGATTTTCCAATCTCTCAAACAAACCATCTGGCATGGTACTTAGCTTATTGTGTTGAAGTGAAAGGATAGATAGATCAGATAATTCGAGAAACAACCTAGCATTCAAAAGATCCAACTGGTTATGACCAAGATGTAATTCATCAAGAGTATGTAATTCCTGAAACAATCCCAATGGTAATTTACTAAACATATTGTTTACCAGATTCAAGATAATTAGCGACCTTAAACCCTGAAAGACGCTTGCATTCAAATGAACTAAATCATTTCCATTCAAGTACAATATATTCAAACTTGCCAGGCCCAAAGAAAATTGCTCTGGCAATGAAACCAACTTGTTATTGGCTAGATTAAGGATGATAAGTTTGCCCAAAGCCATAAATATACCAAAGTCTAACTTAAACAGGTGGTTTCTTTGAAGTAATAGTTCCCTAAGATTGAACAAACTATTAAATGTTCCTTTGTCAACTACTACCAGATTGTTATTGTTTAAATGAAGCGCTCTTAGGTCAAGCAAACTATGAAATACACCGACGTTGAGTTTAGTCAACTGGTTACCTTGAAGATGCAGTACTATCATAGTGGACAGACCTTCAAATGATTTCATGACAATATTTGTTAGATTATTATAAGACAGGTCTAATATTGTCACAAAAGAGGGGTAGATAATCATAAAACGTTGACTTTGCAGTATACCAATCTTGCATACAAACAAAACTTCTCTGTACGCAAGGGTGGCTTCACATTGTGTTGGAAAATCAAGCCTACACTGTCCAAGAAAATGAGCATTGCTCAGACATGTTATTTTGTCTATGTATCCTTTCACGTTTTTGCAAACCGATGCGTGGAATTTCGAATCAGACTGATTATTCTTACCCGATTCTGCGCACTCGTTATGTGATCCTGGTACCAACACCTCCCCAATCTCTATAGTTACATTTCCTTGAAGATGCACCAGCATCGAAAGATGTTGGAGCATGAAAACAACACTGCACGTGTCATTTTGCCCTGCTATTACCACATACTTATTCGGACAATTTAAAGCTACCAAGTCATCTTCTCTTTCAACATACAGGAAATTTGTCTTACCAGAAGACAGTTGGCTCGGTACTTGTAGATATGTATGCAATTCGGAAAAGGCAATAACTCGAATAGTGCATGTATAGTGAGTGTTACCTTGCAGGGTAATAATTCCCTTGCTGGTGTTTCTGTTGCCAATAATACAAGGTTGTGCGGAGGTGCTGGTAACCTCCCACAATGGTTCTACCCATAGGCGAGCAGCAACTATTCTATTCAATGTAATGATATGGTTGAAAAGAAGAACTAAAAATATTAAAGACAATTTCAAACCAAAACTACAAATCCACGTGGCCATGTTGAAAAAAACACTAGTCATTTTGTGTTAGTTGGACATATTTAGTATATTTCTTACTAAATTCCGTGGCAATTACAAAATATGTATATCTAATAAAGAGCACAATACCAACTGATAGTAAATCTATGTAGCATATCAATTCATAAATAGGCCAGGCCACGAACCACTTAATACATGGGAAGTGGAAATGTAAGATCGGGTGAGTACCGATATGGAAGTAATCAATGCTTGAAATTGTTAAGGACAGCTAATTTTCTCTAAAAGACCACTTGCCCACTTCGCTCCTTTGCAACGTAGTTTATAGAAAATTTAACGTTCAGCGCCCTCTCTATGCCTAGCTAGATTACATTAAAGTTGGTATTTCAACAGCTTATTAGCAAAAACAAGCTTGCAATCAATAGCATCATTTTCCATGAGGGGTTTACCATAATTCAATTTGCAGCGATGCAGTAAATACCGTGAGTTGGTGTAGTTGAATCACGAATCAGATTGGTTGATAGACTCAGATAGGTAGCCAATGGAGATTCATCAGACATCACTTGTTGTGTTGGTCAATGTACGCCTTATCACTGATTTAAAGCCAAACACTAAAGTGAAGAGTTGCAAAAATAGAAATTAAATAATAAAAATAGATAAAAAGAGTACTGTCCTTCAATTATCTTTAGACCTCGTGTAATGAATATTAGAGAAGCTACTGGTGTCGGGAACAAATCGTGAAGAAAAGTTGGTATCATTAATTACAACAATATTTTGGAAGGTGCATTGCTTTGAAAAGTATTTCTTCACACCCAATTCTATTAAAATTACTGCGATTTGGCATAATCGACACGAATCGGAACAGCCGAATCATTCGTAATAGCAGAACTTTTTCAGAATCGTTCCAGTTATAAGAGAGTGTGTAAAACGCTGCATCGTCTTTGCAGAAGACATTGATCGAATTAGACCAATGCTGTAATGTATAATAGCGTCTATGGATTTCCCGAGATTTTATCCCTGGGCAAAAAATCTTTCAAAGAATACACATACAATACATTTTTGTAATACTCCTTTTAAGAGAAGATGGCACTATATGGGCGGCCATGTCGACCAAGGTATTCAAGGGCGACATCGCTGAATGCGTCATATTTACTCTTCAAAATACAATCTACGCTCATCTTGTCGAACTACATTAGAAATTCCCGGACGAAGAAATTGGCCGGTGATCGTTACATTCTCATGTATAGCACCTGAACTCTGAGAACTATATGCCTAAGGAACTTGCCAAGGCTCAATGACACTCTCTGTTCAAAAAAATCTAAGATCACTGATTTTATATTATGTTCTTCTTTGTAGTTTGTAGCGTTTGTAAAAACCCTGGGACAAGGGCTATATAAATGTTGTTGATTATTATATTTATTATTATTCTGGTCCGACGATATGTTAATAGCAGAGGGATCGCGCTCGATGTCGCTTCCTACCTCGTTTAATACCAAAGACCATCTCACACGTCATTTTTAACGGTATCGAAGTTGGACAGATCATTTGCAACTTGAAGGATAAAATTGGTCAACATGAATATATTTGTAGGTAACATTCATCCATAGTTTTGAAATTTAAAAAAATCCGTTGGGTTAATTTCATGAATACAAACTTTCTTTCACGATTCCGAACCTACCTTTTAATATTAATTTAAAACGAGGTCTAAGCTGCTAATTGAATGGAACAGTAACAACTGTTTAGTCCACACCATTTACGCCGCATAGCATCTCTAGCACAGCGCCACCTATTCCGGTTCCGCATCGATAATTGGCCGGCCTATTCTTAGACATTGCGCTACGTCATGGGACTCCCTAGCAGCCAACCGCTGTGTTAAAGGGCTCTGCCGATTGAGCTTGAACCACGGAATGAAAAAACGGTTTCGCGTAATTGGATATCGCAAATCAGTGTTGGTGTAAAATGTAAAACCATGACTATATGTCGTAACAAAAGCTAATTGGTTTAGGGCATCAGATTGAAGTACTATTAAATCTCAATTTTGGTTTCGGTCAAAGCATTCTACCTACATGGCTTTATTAATTGTTGGATAAAATTCATACTTGCACGGTTGAAACGATGAAACAACTGTTGGTATATTCTTAGATTTATCAAAAGCATTCGCTTACCATCGATCACAATATATTCTCATAATAGAACATATGGATGTGGTATTGTAATTGAGAGGTGGTTAGAAATTCAAGTAATAGAAAACAATACGCTTTATTATAATTCTTATGAAATCAGGAACTTAACGATAGTGTTGTCGGGCGTTCCGCAAGGGTCGATACTGGGTCCACTTCCTTTTTATAAATATGTCTAATGATATAACCAATACTTCTCAAGTTCTGATTTTGTATTATTGCTGATGATACTCACTATTCTCTACTCGCACGAAAATACCGATAGCAAAAATAAATGTCGTGAAGGATGAATTGAAGTAAGCAATGGTTCAAAGGTAACAAATTATCAGTTAACGCTAGCAACAACAATTACATGATATTGGTACGCCTCAAATGACAGCAGTGAAAGTAAAACTAGATTTGAATGTCAATTAGTAATACAAATATTGGAAAGAGTGAAATTACCCAAATTTTTAGGTGTTTAATAGTGAAAACCTGGACCTGGAAACAATTTCAT
Source organism: Ophioderma brevispina (assembly GCA_023653785.1). NCBI lineage: Eukaryota > Metazoa > Echinodermata > Ophiuroidea > Amphilepidida > Ophiodermatidae > Ophioderma > Ophioderma brevispina. Next base: position 55,590 of record JAMKCH010004756.1, on the reverse strand, counting down.
AAATCGATTGCGTTTCTAAAACATTGTCGAGAATATGGAATTCTGATGAACAAACTAAAACATGTTTATTATCCGGAATTACGTGTATTACATATCCTATTGTTCTTGTATTTTGCCCCCCCTATCTCAATTATGGAATCTCATATGGGGAATACATATGGGGTTTACTTAAATAAACTTGCAAGCTTCAAAAATGGGCAACAAGGACAATTTCTAATAGACATTACAGAAGGTATTCCCAACCTTTATCGCCCAAAATACAAAAATTACTTACTTTTGAAGAAATGTACTCGCTAGAAACCAGGAGTGATGGTTTGGGGTTGTCTTAATTTATAGGGCGTGTTTTGAACTTAAGAGGTATCGGTGCGCATGGCTACAGAGGGCATAGTTCTGTAGCCATGGCGCGTATATTCAAGAGTATTATGTTTGATAGAGATTACTTTGCAGGGGAATGTTTCGGGAGTTTTGAGTTATGACAGGTAATTTGACAGAAGCATGATTGATGTGAACTTCATATCTTTTTTTAATATCATGAGATTACTAAGATCTTTTGAACATAAGGTTTAGAGATGATTTTTTAATGTCACGGGGACTGAGACTGCCATAAATAGTAAATGCACGTAGAAGTTCACAAAATTACGTTTGGAAATTCCCCAATGCCAAATCGAGCAATGATCGTGTCCTACCACCTGTACAGAACCACATTGTATAGTCTCACATTTTGATCGATTACGCTGTGACACAGAGATACAGAGCTTGCTGCTTTGCGTATTGTAGTTATAAACGGTAAGAGATGAATAGTTTGGTGTCACGTGTCTGGTACAAGGTCACGTGTCAGGTATCAGATATCAGTTGGCTCTTCGGGGGCGACCGATATGTATAAATCCGACTATGTTAAATAAAGGTCTGTACATGACTTTCTGGCCCATGCTATTATTTTTTTTCCAAAGACACCGTATTATGTCTAACAGTAAAAATTTACCTTCAGGTCCCACTGATTCAAAACGAAGACGATGACGATAATCGGTGTTTTTCCAATGTAGGATTAAGACGTCATTTTTTACTGAATGGGTCCCGAAGCAAATAAGAAACCATTCAATGCCGGACGATCTATCAAATCTTTATTTTTTCCAAAAATTGATGTTATTCCCATAATAAAAATTCCTTTTTAAGATTGAACATATTAGATATTGTTCGTTAATAATTAATATTTAAAAAAACACCCGCATCAGGCCAGAATGTGAAAAAGATGGGTCCATAAGTTACCAAAATGAAAACATGTCCAGCGTGCTAATACCCTTACGTGGACTGAATGAGCCGACGGATCCTCGTGTTAGTTTAGCAGGCTTACAGCCACTTGGCGGCGGCTGCGGGGGTTATGCGGCTAGGTGTGTTATGTATAAAAATTCAAGAAGTGCCTTGCCTCATCCCTTCATACCTCTTTCTCAAACGCTCTGCCCTCCCTGCCTCTCGGGGGGGGTGACCCGCTCTCCATGCTCTCACTTTACCCCCCCCCCCGCCCCACACGCCCTTTTCGGACCCCTGTCTCGAACCCCCGGCCCCTTATTTGGCCTCTTCGCCGCCATCCCCCTCCCCGTCCGTCCCCCCTTCGTTTCCCGCTTCCGCCCCCTTCTTTCCACTTCTGCCTCCCTCTACTTCCCGCTTCCATTTTTGTCCCGCCCCGGTTCCCTTGTTCTTTTTGTTCGTCGGGGCTGCCCTTTTTTCTTCCCCCCGGTCGTTCTCTCTCTTTGCACCCTTTCGTCGTCTTTTTCCGGGCCGTCTATTTTGGGCCTTCATTGGTCTGGCCTTTTCCTCCCTTGTTTCGGGTCTTCTCTCCCATGCTTTTCCTGTTCTTGATGTCTTGTCATCTTCTGTCTCTGGCCCTCCCTTGCTTGCTTCTCGTGCTGGTCATACTCCACGCCCCAATCCCTTACTTCCGGGTGTCCTACACTTCGATGTGAACGATTTTGTGGCCATTTGTGTCCTTTTGAGCCACACACTGACACCTTGCCTCGCACTGCACCCCACCGTAGTGACAGGCTTACTCCTTCGCTCCCCCCACACCTGTCTTGTTATCCTGTGGTTGCATGAAGCCGACACAACTGGTACCATATGATGTCCTACAACGTATGTCAGTATGCCTGGATGCGGTACCTACAATATATGCCCCCTTTCATACATCTGAGTTAGTCCCCTTCCTTCATATTCCTCTTCTTCCTATCTCTCTCTTACAGTTCTTCTCGTCCTCTTCGTCTTTTCCCTCTCCAATACTGCTACACTCCCAATTCCTTTCCTTGTGTCCTCCCCCTCCCACTCCGTTTAGCCGGCTGTTCCTACTCTCACCCTTTTCCCATGTATTTCTCGGCCAAAAGCCTTTTGATTTTATGTCCGCCGCCTAGTTCGTTTTGGCCGCAATTTTATCTCCCTTTGCATCAGCCTTTTGCGATTCGCTACTCGTTCCTTCGTCCCGTCCCCCACTCCCTTATGTCTCCTGGCACCCTCCGCTGTCTCTCTCTCTACCCCTCCCTTCCCTCGTGTCGCCTCAACGATTTTATTTTCCTACCTCCTAATATTCTCCCCAGTCTCGCGGCCGTCTCGCATATCTCCTCTTTTGATGAGTCTTGTGTTTGTCTACGCCCTTGGTTTGTTTCTCCCTTACTGGCCTAGACCCCCACCCCCTTTTTTTTTTCTTCTTTTTCCTTTTTTTTTTTTTTTTTTTTTTTTTTTTTTTTTTGTTTTTTTTTTTTTTTTTTTTTTTTTTTTTTTTTTTTTTGTTAGACGGCGTTGCTAGACACGTGGTTCTGGACCTTGTACAACTGGGTACGAAAGCCTTCATCAGTAGCTTGCCGGAACCCAGCTTTAAGGTTCTATATATTAGATTGGATGGAATTCTTCAATTGGAAAGATCAATCATTTTGCGATATGTCCGTTTACGCATGGAAACGGTTGTAGCGTTCATTTATAGGCAAGCATCATGTAAGTGAATACCTTTATTTTGTCATTTATTGGGAATAAAGGCCATCGCAAGGACCCGTGGTCGCTGCATTAAGTAACAAGTCAAGAAAAACTGATGATGCCAACTGTAAAACTTTTAAAGCCACGGAGGCTGCTTTTTGTTTGTAGTCAACTATGTGGGCTAGAGTGAGCTTGTTCTGCGTTTCAAGTGGGGGAAATAGAATCAACCAACCCTTCTCCAAGTCTCTCTCGTTAGTGTGTAGGTGTGCGTTCTTCCTTGTAGAATACGTAAGAATGGTATTAGTGATATTACATGTACAAAACAATCTGATCTGACTTCTTCGCTATATATCGATTACGCATGCGCCTTCCCTGGCCTTGCTATTGTTCAGTGATTTCGTCTTTGTTGAAGCTAAACACAGTGGTGTGGGTGGAGAAACTTAAGTTCTCTAGAAACACCCACATCCCGAGGGGGGGGGGGGGGGGCGGTGGGGGGGGGGGGGGGGTGTGGGTTTTTTTGGGGGGGGCGGGGGTGGGGGGGGGGGGGGGGGTGGGGGGGGGCGGGGGGGGGGGGGGGGGGTGGTCCCTTTATATGCATATATTAGCCATTGTAGTGAAAATGCAGAAACAAGCAAACATTTTGCAGATCGTCGCATTTCTCCATTCCTTATACCTAACGTGGAGTTAGACAGACCGTCTTTGATATCTAATAGCTCCAATTAACATGATTAGTGAACGAGAAAACTGCTGTATCACAGTAATATGTCTAAGGTTGTAGGAAAAATCCATGATGGAAATGCTTGTATCATATTTATTCCGTAGAATAAATGGGTAGGGGAACCAATCCGAACAGTTAGGAAATTACTCTTCTATTAGTAAGACGTGCCTTCTAAATGCGGTGCTTTCTTAAAACTAATATTCCACTGAACCTTGGGGTATGGTAGAAAAAGCCTATCCTGTCAAGGCCGGATTCCAAACACCTGGGTACTCATGACGTTCAGTGCGCAAATACGACCCGCAGCCGGCCCTCAACCCGCACGGAGTGACTAGGTCAGACCGGGGGTTGGAAACAAAAAATAGGCAAAGAAGGAGGGGGATAGCAGGACGCCTATTCCAGGAATCGGGTAACCACCAATTTGTAACTGGAGTATCTGGATGAGTTTGATACGTTATCATGAAGCGTTAGAATCACGCATGTCAGATCGAATAGAGGTGTTCATGCTGCCGTCATTTAGTATCGATCGGCGAATCTTCACCATGTTACGGCACTGTTTACGGCACTACATGATACAAAGCGTGCAAAGCATTGTCCGAACGTTGTTTTGAATTGATCTCAGTTGTCTTTCCACCTTCCTGGTATTTTGGAATCATTTCATAAAGCTTATAACATCGAAAGAATAATATTTCCTGTGAAAATTGAAAATTGCGAACAACCGCAGGCAGTATCCGCAATTTATCACGAAACTTTAATTATAAAATGACGATCTGCGAGACCGGAAATGAGCCAGATTCTAGCGAGAGTGATTTTCTTTTTCGTCTTGTTATAAAGTAAGTTACAGCACAGGATGGAATCGTCGATTAAATTTATTCCATGTTTAAATTCTGGACTACTGATGATGAAGAATACTAGTCTAGCTAAGCTTCAAAAAAACAATTGGATTAATATAAACAAAATTAATGCTGTCAAAACCTGCCACCCTTAAGTCAGATCGATAACGTTCGTTTTGAGGTATCTTTTTTTAAAGCGTATAATATGTGGATAAAGTAATATTGGGCTTTTGATGATCCCTCCAGGAATTTGGAATATATTAACCAACCAGACATGGGGGGGACGGGAAATCGGCATATTTTCAGTTAACATTCTTTTTATATTTAACATATAAAAATTGATAAGTTGGTGTGGGAGGGTGCCGCTAAGAACAGTTCCCTACAAGGTCGTGTCGCGTCCATCGTATCGCCACACCCGTGATGCATGGTGTTTTTCAGGGGCTCATTTCGGCCAAGAGCGCACTACAGACCCCACGGCCCCACTCCACTGCCCTGTTTGAACGGGCTGCACAGTTGCATTCCACGCGATTTAATCCGATATGTAATTTGTAGTTGGCATATTTAATTATTATCAGCTGTTGTTGACACAAAGGAGTCAAAGGCGTGTACGTTAAAAAATATTTCCGACATATACATTTCTACGCCAACGAACTGTTTTCCTCCTTTGCTCCAGGAGACGAGGAACTCCAAGTGACGCATAGGCCTAATAGATTTTATTTTTGCTGGAAATCTTCAACTTATTTTTTCATGAAAGAATGGATGTTTCTACATACCACTAACGCTTCCGTCATAATTTTCTTTCTTCTTTTGAAATATAATGCAGAAGTGTAAAAAAACGTGGAGATCGTTTGACTTGTCAGATATGTCTCCGCCTACGAAAATGTACCGGGTCTTCAAAGCGGTGCATGGTTAGCAGTCGACACACTCACTTTGTGTTACCGTAAGCCTGGTGTGTGGACGCTCAATCGCCGATCGTAAAAGAGAATAAACCTCTATAGCGTTATTCCTCTTTTACTAGATTCGTGGCAATTACAAAGTAGTATATCTAACCTAAAGTGCACAATACCAAACTGATAGTAAATCTATGTAGAATATCAATTCATAAATAGGCCAGGCCACGAACCACTTAGTACATGGGAAGGCGAAACGTAAGATCGTTTGAGTACCGATATGGAGTAATCCAATGCTCTGAAATTGTTAAGGACAGCTAATTTTCTCTAAAAGACCACTTGCCCACTTCACTCTTTTCGAAGTGAGTTTATAGAAAATTTAATGTTCAGCGCCCTCTCTATGCCTAGCTAGATCTACATTAAAGTTGGTTATTTATTAACAGATTATAGCCAAAACAGTTGCAATCAATAGCATCATTTTCCATGAGGTGGTTTACCATAATTCCAGTTTGCAGCGATGCAGTAAATACCGTGCAGTTGGTGCTAGTTGAATCACGAATCAGATGTGATAGACGACAGATAGTAGCCAAGGAGATCACTCAGAAATACACTTTTAAACTTTGTTGTGGTCAATGTACGCATATCACTGATTTAAAGCCAAACACTAAATTTAGAGTTGCAAAAAAAGAAAATAAATAATAAAATAAATAAAAAAGGAGTTACTGTCCATTCAATTAATCTTAGACCCGACGGTTTTAATGAATATTAAAGAAGGTATTGGTGTCGGTAACAACTGTGAAAGAAAAGTTGGTATTTCATCTAATTACCCACAATATTTTGAAGGTGATGCTGAAAAGTATTTCTTCACACCCAATTCTATTAATTAATGCGATTTTGGCCATCAATCGACAAGGAATCGGAACCAGCCGAATATTCGTAATAAGCATGAACTTTTTCAGGAAATGTTCCATTTATAAGATTGGTGTGTTAAACGTTGCATCGCTCTTTGAGAGTAGAAAACATTGGATCGATATCATGACCAAGCTTGTAAGGAAAAATAGCGTCTATTTTATTCCAGAGTTTTATCATGGGCAGGAAAAATCTTTCAAAGAAATTACAAATACAAATACATTCTTTGTAATTACGTCTTTAAGAGAAGATGTTTTCTGCACTATTATGGGCAGGTCCACGGTCCGACCAGGTCTTTCAAAGGGCTACATGCTGAAAATGCTTCATATTACTCTTCAAATTACAATCTAGCTCTCTTGTCGAACTAACATTAGAAATTTCCTCGGACGAAGGAAATTGGCCGTGATCGCCTCATTCTGGAACTCTATTCCTAAGGACTGCCACATGTCAATGGACACTCTCTGTTCAAAAAAACATCTTAAGACTCACTTATTTGGTTAATATGATTGTTCTTCTTTATATGTAACCGCTTTGTAACCCTGGGAAAAGGCGCTATATCAAATGGCTGTTATTATTATTATTTATTATTATTCTTGGTCCGGACGATATGATCGAGAGGGTATCGCTGCATTCGATGGTCGCTTCCTCGTCGTTTGTATAATTACCAAAGACCATCTCAAACGTCATTTTTAACGGTATCAGACGTTGGACAGATCACTTGCAACTTTGAAGGAAAAAAGGGTCCACTTGAATAGATTGTAGGTAAAATTCCATCCATATGTTTGAAAATTTAAAAAATCCTGTTGGGTAATTTCCCCTTTTCGAATACAAAAACTTTTCTTTCACCGTTTTTCCCGACAACTCTACCTTCTCAATATTAATTTAAAAAACGAGGGTCTAAGCTGCTAATTGAATGGACAGTACCAATGGTTTAGTCCACCACCATTCCGCTCGCAGAGCATCTGCTGTTACACAGCGCCACCTATTCCGTATCCGCATCGCTAATTGGCCGGCTATTCTCAGACATGCGCTACGTCATGGGACTCCCCTAGCAGCCCAAACGCTGGTTAAAGGCCTGCGATTAGCTTGAAAACAAGGAATGAAAAAAAACGGTTTCGCGGTATCTTGGATATCGCACAACAACGAATCAGGTGGTCGATCTGATGTTAGAAATTGGTTCCTGACAAAAAAGCATGTATAGATACTCCAATATGGAGGGTCTGCGCGCTGCCAAACACTCCAATTTTGGAGTGTCTGCGTATATACGCAGACACTCCAAAACTCGGGGGTCTGCGGACATCGCACAAACTCCAAAATCGGAGGATCTGGCGTATCTTTAAAAATATTGTTATTTATAGATATTCAAACCCATCCAATATCGGAGTTTCAGCGTATAATACGCAAAGAAGGAGGGGGATAACAGGACGCCTATCCCAGGAATCGGCTAACCACCATTTGTAACTGTAGTATCTGGATGAAGTTGATAGTTATCCTGAGGATGTTAGATTTTAATAACATGCCATGTCAGATTCAACATTTTCTAGTAGGGCCCAAACGACAGAACAGTTTAGCTTGCGTGCAAGACACGTGACGTTTTCGTGGTTGTGTTGGTTAAAATTGTAAACCATAGAAGATATGTCGTAACAAAGCTATTGGTTTAAGGCATCATATTGAAGTACATAAAATCCAATGTATACGTGATGTAAAAATCAGACAAATTCCCAAAGTGAGAGAAACCACGACACTTGACCACTCTCGATCGTGTCCGACACAATGTAAGATCAGCAGATAGGTACTTGCTGGAAAAGATTGGGCGTTACAGATAGTTGAGCTCCCCTTCCAATATCAAGATCAATGATGACATCAAACGTTGAACCGTCCAACTTGAATTCAATGGATACTTTATAGAAATGAGCTGGATCTAATTATCGCGGAAACTAGTAGATAATTAAACTCCATCCTTTGAAGGAAAACATTGATATCAAACGCTCCAAATTAAATGGAAAAGATAATATTGCTGTTGAACAACCGACGTTCACTTTAAGTTGCATCTAAGCCTGAAATAAAATACCATGAATACAAATGATCCACGCTGATGAAACAAATTTACTCACACCACACACAACAAAGGGTTGATTTTTGTTTATCAAAATTGCAGACTTTATGTTTCGCTTTTGTAGATAAATATAAATGAAAATACACAGAATACCCTCCAATATTGGAGTGTTTGAATATAATATTAACATAATAAAGATACGCTGACCTCCCGATTTGGAGGTCTGCGTATTATATGCTGAAAATCCGATATTGGCATGGAGGGTTTGAATTATAAATAATAATATTTAAAGTAGGCAGAACCTCCGGTTTTGGAGTTTTTGCGATGTCCGCAGATACACCCTTCGATTTTGGTTTCTGCGTATTATATTCTGAAACTCCGATAATGGGTGTGTTTGAATATAAATAATAATATTTAAAGATACGCAGAACCTCCGATTTTTGGATTTTTTTTTTTTGCGATCGTCTTCAACCCTCCGATTTTGGAGTTTCGCCGTTATATCCTGAAACTCCGATATTAGAGTTATTTTGAATATAAATAAAATATTTAAAGATACGCCGAACCTCCGATTTTGGATTGTTTGCGATTATATGCTGAAACTCCGATATTGCATGTCGTTGTTGAATATAAATAATAATATTTAAGATACGACAGACCCCTCCGATTGTGGAGTTTTTGCGATGTCCTCAGACCCTTCGATTTTTGGAGTGGTCCTGCGTATATAATGCTGAACTCCGATAATGGAGGTTTGAATATAAATAATAATATTTAAAGATAAACGCATAACCTCCGATTTTGGAGTTTTTTGCGAATGTCCGCAACCCTCCGATTTTGTAGTGTCTGCTTATTATACACGCGAAACTCCGATATTAGAGAATTTTGATATAAATAATACTATTTACAGATACGCAGAACCTCCGATTTTTGGAGTTTTGCGATGTCCGCATACCCTCCTATTTTGGAGTGTCTGCGTATTATATACTCAGAAACTCCGATATTGGGGTGGTTTTGCGGGCGGGCGCTGACCTCAAATAGTGAGTAACTTCTACCTCCAAAAAAAGACCCCTTAGCTCACTAGTTTTGTAAGCCTTCATGGGGGCATGACTTGACAGCAGCATCGAGAATTGAGCCAGCTGACAATGTAGAAAATTGCCTGTAGGATCTGATATTTTCACGTTTTTTTCGTCTTTTTTCCAACACCACATAAACTATATTATAAACTAGTCAGCTAACTAACATTTAGTTAGAAATATTTTGGTGTAAATCGTTACGTATAGGACACGTATTTTGCGCATCTCCAGGTACCGCAGTACAAAAACTGCTATCTACGGTAGATACTGCGTACGGCGGTCCTACCTGTGTCAAGACCTGCGAAAGATATGATCTAAATTAGTACTACTGCGCAGAGATTAACGTTATCATGTCCGTCATATAGCGAAATGCTCAAAATGAAACTAAAAATCTCAAATATTCCCGAATCCGAAGGGGTTCTATGGATATTTTTGCATCAGAGGTCCGCTACTCTCTATGGTTTGTTTGTTCTCAATATGTATCGTAATTGGGGCCTGAACCTATAGACCTAGCGAGAAAATTGAACGTTTTTGTCGGGTACGCTCGGGTGCTCGCATCACGGAAAAGTGAACACGTCAATCGCTACGGGCCGCATTACTTTTCCCACAATGCCCCTTTCGGTATTATTTTCAATCTTGAGAATTTTCAAACGCTGGTTTCAATTTACGCTTTCATTTCAGAAACGTATATACGTACTTACCCGACCGCCGTAACGCTCAGCCGATAACGATGGCGGTTGATTACTCCCTAGGGCAGTGAAGTTTTGCCAAATTGCCAAGATTCACATGGGGCGGCGTTGTGTCCAAGAACGCACCGTAAATATTGTGTGAGTCGTGATTGTGAGGTGCACAAACCAAAAATACATTTTATTTCACCAGGAGAAACTTTTTAGTATATATATCCTGAAACACTCGATGAATAAATAACACACCCTAGCTCACTGAAGAAAGTGCCAGAGAAAAGCGAACACGTCCAGCTACTGATCTAGAAAACATGAAATGGATTAACTTTTTGGACTTCATTAAAGACGGCAACTTGGAAAGGTTCCATATGGTACCCCTTCTTTAAGATTCTACAATGAAACTATTATTTTTATTTAGGCTAAACATAACAAACACCCTAAACCTAAGGCCATATTTTTAAAAAATAATTTGTTGCCTGTACAACTTCGAGGGGGTACATATGGCACTCAAAATAAAAAATTGGTGTAAACTCCCCAATAAAGAGGATGTATAATAAAGAAATAAGACCTAGTTTTACCTGCCCAACTCAGTTATTTTGTAATTTACGCGGTGGTTTCTCTGTAACTGGCTGGTTGTTTATTTTCACATTTTTTTTTTTTCCCCCCCCTTTTTTAACTACTCCACTCATCGAGTTTTGCGGAATTCATATCAAAATTCAAGGAGTGCACATTCCTTTATTGTGTCATTCCCTAATTTTACGCACTACACATAAGCGGTGGAATCCCCCTAGCCATATAAAATATGGTTGCCATGGCACCCATGCACCTTCTCCCAATGTATTGGTGTTCAATGCTGAGTTGTAACCGGTAAGAGCCTTTGACGTTTGTTCTTGTGTTTTACCACCAGAGGGCCCTGTTCAGTTACCATGGCAACAGGATCAAAATATTCCCATTTTTTCAAAACTTTTCAAACATGGGCTCAATATTAATATACGCATGCATAAGTAAATATAATGGTCAGAGTCAAGAAAATTGCAGTCGAAAGGTCGGGTTAAAAAACGTAGGATTAAAAGGTCCAAATTATAAAGACCATCCCATGACCCTGTTCGCGACCTTACTCTCAGCAGTACTCCTCAGCAGGGTCGTCCGTCGTCGTATACCTGTGCCCCACCCACATCAAAATCCCCATTATACTGCACATATAATGAGGAGGATACATTACTGACGCCGCCAATCTGTTTCCTACTAGTGTGCGTACCTCACTGTCCCTGCTTTTCGAATCAGTTTGGACCTATCTGTGACAGTGTGGCTAGCCATTCATGGAAATTATGAAGAGTCCGTTACGCTCGTGGCACAAGAGCGGCCGAATTGGGTCTAATTACCAAACCACCTCTTATTATTTTAGGCAGACTCTGCAACAAAAGTGATGCATATACATACCTAAGAGTTGTTCTAATGTTAATCCTCCATTTATTGAGAAACAAAATTTTCGATTCCTGTAAAAATCCAGAAATTAATTTCCCCGCTTAATGATACATAATTTCTCTTCCTGGCAGTGTCGGGCCCGGGATTCCACCAATGAATGCTTAGTGTTAAATCAGGGAATGCGCAATAAATAAAGGGAATTTGCACTCCTTGAATATTGATAATGTAAGTTCGCCCAGCTCGGATGGAGTTAGGAGTAAGACATTATCGATACAGATTTTCAATTACTGGACCCTCCCGTCGCACACTGAGTGGGCGACCAGCGGATTCGGTTTCAGTTCAATGAAAAACACCTCGAGGCGAGACATTATGTATACAATAATAGAGCAGGCTCCGGCCTGAATTGCTATGTCTCGCTAGCTTTCGCAATGGTTCACCTTCACTGCGCTAAACAATGGACCCGCTGAAAATCTGTGTCGAAGTAACCCAAAGCTCTCTTCTAGTAGGTCGGCGCCGTATGCGTTCACCATATAAAAATGTCCTTTGTGCCTACCTATTTGAGGGATTACACACACACACACGGGTATGCATTGAGTTATGGGAGAATGAGGAGCGCCGTGACAAGCTTGACGACTCCGAGTGTCAGACCGAAAGGGAGCAATGAAAAGAGGGCACCACTAGCGCTCCTCGGGTCTAACCTGTCCGACGCCCGATTGTCTCATTCTATGATGCATAACCACCCAGAAACCAGTTTGAGTTAACCAGTCCCTGTTCCGTGAACAGATTTTGAAATCCCCAGGGTTCAAGCAAAAATTTTGGTGACCTGGCTCCAATGGAGCGAACCATGAAACTGAAACCTATTTGAGGAGTAACACCACTAGTGCCGGATATCTATAGTTTAATTAATTGCTCCCCTAGTTATATAAGTGAATCCTTATCTATTTCCTGTTTCAAAACCTAATGACCACATACAACACACGTACAAATTTAACTACCCAGTTTTCTCCAGGAAGACGAGGAAGGATATTTAGTAATCTTTCCCTGCAGAGTGCCACACCAGAGTTGGAGGAGTCCGGCCCGGACTCAATCCCCCGGGGTTGAGTCCCAGTCCGAGTCCGACTGACTCGGACTCATGCTTAGTGGACCCGGACTCAGGCCCCATGGACTCGGCTCGGCCCATGGACCTCTGAACCTGCTTGTACTCGGGGACTTGGACTCAACCACAGTGGACTCGGACTCAAAAAATGAGTCCGGCTGAGTCCGATAAGAAATTGCAAAAAAATATTGAAAATGTGTGATCTAGCCTGCACAAACATGCTTTTATTTTTTTTGTTTTTTATAATCAATTTCACACAGTTATTTCAAAAGTTGTTTTTAATGTTTCTTATTCAGAGGTATTTTCTTGTCTTTTCACTTTTGTCGCAGATTAAGCTATCGTGTTATTTATAATCCTCCTCCTCCGCCCCCTAACTCCCTAGCAGTTTTATCATTCTAGCAGTGTTCATTCTAAGTACAGCTTCAAATCCTTCAGTGTAAAGTCTAGCCAGCCTCACTAACTTCACACAGCTACATGTATAGTTGCATAATACAGGGCTGCATACTGAGTGTGAACCTGAATAACTGCCAGACCAGGTATTTGCCATGGGTGGCCTACTACGCCCCAAACAACTTTAAATTTGTGCATGAACTAACTAGAGCTATCTAGATTCGTACATAATATTTATTTGTATGTGAAAATATACTTGCGTAATTGCCCAATTATGGGACGCAAGTTATATAAGCCGCACATAGGTTAGAATGAAACTAGAGCTATATAGATACTTGAATTTTCAAAAAAGGCTTGACATTGAAGGGATTCTGACTATATTTAAATTTAAATGTTTTTGAAATAAAATAGACTTGATGAAATTTATTTTCTGGTAATTTGACTAGTGATCAGCTAACAGGGTAATGCATTTTAGACCATAAATAAATGTTATTTGAAAAAAGTAACTACAGTCTGATTATTTTGTTGGACAGGTACAAACACAAGTATGCATGATCTGCGCGAGCCAGGAGGAATGTTGCATCTCGTTTCTAGATGCGTAATTGGTCAAAGTAATCATCTGTGCTGCTTGTTGCGCTTACACGGGGTGTGCATAACTCATATCAACGGAATTTTCAAATCCCATGTGTTTTTAAAATTAGCACTGTTTAGGTGTCTGAATAGTTCAAGCCAGACTCAAGCCCACATTCTCTGGACTTGGACCTGGACTCACGGACTCGACTAAGACATGCTGGACTCGGACTCAGATCCCATGGATCAGGACTAAGCACTGTGACTCGGATCAAGGCCCGAGGACTCGAACTCGGACTCCGACGTGATGGATCGGACTGCGGCGTCTGGACTCAAGAGTCCGGACTCGCTCCAACACGGTGCCAGCGCACACGAGTGTTGCCAGGGGGGTAGGACATGCCAACTAACAGAACGCGAAATTCAAAACGGCAACAACTTTCCGGGTGCTAGTCTTTTTCAAAGACTTACCGTAGGTGGGCGCCTCTTACGCATATCAAACAGACTTGACTAAAGACTAGGCCTGGGTCACGAATATTTAAATCTAATGACCGTGTATTGAAATTACACTGTTTGCAGCGGGTTAATCCATTAACTCGACGGGATTTGATGTTAATATTTTTTTTTTCCTAAAGTTCCTGTATACTAAATTTTTGAGACGAAGGTTAAAAGTGATTTTCTAATGTTACTGAGACGCAGGCTGCCATAGAAAGCACGTACGTTCCCAAAATTACGTTTGGAAATCCCCAATGGCCCAAATCGAGCAGATCGTTCCTCGTGGGGTCTATCGGCTCGTGGTCACCTTCATATCCTATAGCAAAAGCGTCATCGTCGCGGCCCTGGTACAGCATATCTGGCAGTAATAGGTTTATGTTATTTCCTCATAATACTGCCGGGGCTATGCTCATAATTTGCTTTTTAATGCTTTAAGGTTTTTAAATGTTAATATTTGCATTGTATATGTTGATCAGCTGTCTATGCCATGTACTGGCTTTGTGAAGGCGGCATTTAGACGTGTCGCTCCCGGCCCTGCTGAACACAGCTCTGATCTTTTTACTAGCACTTCTTGTATAAGCTATCCTGTAATTTGTATTCTATGTATTAACTATCGTTGAATTTTGTATTAAGAAATTGTATTTTAATTCTTATTGAAGTGGTTATCTGTAATTGTAGTTTTGGGATATGATTATGAGAGAGATCATTAGGACAGAGAGGCCAGTCGGGGAGGCGAGCACATGAAAGTAGAATCATGCGTAGTGACGTCCCGTCACAAAACATTCAACAGGGATGTTCGTAACCTTACCATTCCACATCGGGCCCACATTGATAATTACTCATATATCCACCATCCAGGGACCCCGACCGCACCCAGTAGTCCGACATGCTAAAAACCAAAAATGATACCATCATGACTGGGCAGTCACCGGAACCCCAGCAACATCCGTGACATTCCTAAACATATGAAAATTTCTCAACATCCGTCTATTGAATGCCCGGTCGGTCCCGTAAAAGACGCTCATTTATGTGATGACATATGAGAAGTGAGTGGACATTTTTGTGAAATAAGTGCCTGAAACTGGTTGGCTGAAAGCGATCCTGTGGTAATTTGCTGATGATTGCTGCATGAGGGGGAGGATATTCCTTCCTGCATTTCCCAGGAAGTCTGAATGACCATGGTGTTATTGGGATAATCCACAAAAACTTGCCCAAACATAATTTCAAAAATACACCCAGGCAATATAACACACTTCTTTGAGCATGCTTGTGTAGGTAATAAAGAAAACTCGTGTTAGACTAATCCCTGTGTATCGTCCACCACCTTCCAGGGAAAATTGTCTCAAAATAAGGTCATTCATAAATGAGTTGATACTTCCTTAATGAGGATTGCTCTTGTCCGCTAAAGATTAATGCGGGTGATTTCAACGTGCAGGTCGGCAACATCCCGCTAAAACGGAGTCTATTCATTTTTTGGACGATTTGTGCTAATGGTTTTCCATCCACATATCCATGGCCTACCCATAAAGATGGTCAAACTCTGGGACCTGATTCATATCTTCGTCTCGGAAGATGAGATTAGTTGCTGGGTGGGGCCTCTTGCCTGGGCTAGGCTCTGATCATCGTTTGATTAATTGTACGATTAGCAGCCAGAAAACACCACTCATGAGAACTATGTGCACATCAGAAATATAAAAGAATATTGACAAGGACTTTCTCAATGACCATTTCATCCATGATTGGCAGTCTTGATCTTCGTGATGGCTCAGTTGACGAGGGCTTGGGTAAATGAGGAGTCTTTAATTAGTGTACTCGATTCCCATGAACCTCCTCAACAGCGTTCCCGCAGTATTAGACCACGATCACTCTTGGTTTAATAAAGATATTGATGATGAGTCCAGACGTGAACGTAGACGTTTAGAGAGAAATGGGTAAAAACTAGAATTAGTGTGATCTTGATGGCATACACTGTACTTCAGCGGTGACTGGTAAACTCATTCATCATGCTAAGGAGGTTTGTTACGAGACAATTAGAAAATGCTAACAAACAAAACAATGTTTGCTACTCTTAATAAACTTCTGACCGCCAAACTAACAACTTCCTAACTGTAATTCGGCTACTGAACTAAGCAGCTCATTTGCCAGGTTTTTTCAGCGACAATGTATACAAAATCAAGACGGACCTGAATTATCCAGGTCCAACTCGCATGAATGATCCAAGCGGGACAATACTGATGAGACCGTTCCAATGTATGAGTTTAATCCAGTCAAGAGGTAACCAAGGTGAGTATGTCAACTCCATCAAAATAATGTTCCTTAGACAACCATCCATTGGTGTTACTTACGGAGAATGTTGCAAAACTCTGGCTGATCCATTACACGATCATTAACAAGTCTATCCGCACTGGTTTTCCCAGCTAAGCTCAACTCCGGGAAGCTGCCGTGACACCCCATTCTCAAAAAGCCTTCACTAGACAAAGAAGGTGCTCAAAAACTATCGCCCTGTGTCAAATATTAGCTGCGTGTCTAGTTCATGGATAAAATAGTGAGTGCCCAGATAAAGGATCCATCTTGTCTGCAAATGACTTAATGATAAGTTTCAGTCAGCTTACAAAGAACGACACAGCACTGAAACTGCACTTTCTGCGTGTCAGACCGATATCCGCAATGCAATTCACAACAGTAAGGCAGTTTCTATTGTGCTGGTAGATCTTTCTGCAGCTTTTGATACTGTTGATTCATGCCCATTCTTTTGGATGGGTTACGTGATACTTTCAAAATTAAGTACTGCCTTAAGTGGATTCGGTCTTAGCTGCAGAACCGCTCTTTTCGTGTGTCACTTGGGGATCAATTTCAACAATCATCATCTCCCTTTCGGTCTTTTCTCATGGTTCTGTGTCCGGGCCTCTTTTTTCATAATGTTTACACTATCTTGTAAATCGCATCAATCATCCGGAAGCACAATATTGCTTACCACCTGTATGCTGATGATGGGCGCTCTATTTTGACATTTGATCCTAAGCTTGATGGTGATGCCAAACATGCTGTCAAAAGACTCTCTCTTTGTATTGATGAATCAGTGAGTGGATGCGCTGTACAAACTCAATTGAATGATGAAAGACAAATTTTTCAGTCGCTGTTCATCGTTTACACCTTCCGCCTCAAATTGACCACAGGGTCGGGACAGGGGAATGTTTTCCCATCCTCGGCAATTAGAAACCTGGTGTCGTGTTTGATCAGACAATGTCTATGACTGCACCTGTAAATGTCATCATTAGTCTGTAACTTTTTTTTCCCACCTTCGCAAGATTTACCGGATCCGCCGCTTGATCACATTTGAGAGGTGTCATCATCTGTGCCTTCACTGATTTTATTTCGCATTACTATGCCAATTCACTTTTGTAATGGATGTCGGCCAAGATCGAAGTAACGACTTCAGATTTTTGCAGATAGATGCAGCCAGGCGGTTTCAGATCTGAATAGACATGACACCAGCCACACGACTCCTTAAAGAGCTCCAGTGGCTACCAATTAGTGCGGCGTTGTCTTTAAAGCTTATGCTTCTTCCTTACAGGGGCATTTCCGGACATTGCCAGCTACTTGTCCGAATCCTCTCTTTGTATATTCGCTGGCACCAGGATTGCGTTCTCAGATGACAAGACCTCCTCACTGTTGCCCGCACAAAAGGTCAGTGGGTGATAGGGCTTTCCAGCAATGCGGCCCCTAGCCTATATATGGAACTCTTTGCCTAGCTCTGTTCGCCACTCCATCCTTGTTACTTTTAAGAAAGCTCTAAAATTATCTATGTCCGAAGAGTTGATCGTGTTCTTAAATTTGTTTTTTTGTTATGGCCTCACATGATATTTACAATTCTGCAGCTGTTTTTCTTTTTTTATTTGATAGTTTGATGGGTTTAAGTACTTATCTTATGTTCATCTTTTACAATACCTGGTTGTATTACAGTTTTAGCTAAATTATATTTACTCTCTTTTGGTAAAGCGCTTTGACCTTGTTTAGAGAAGGCGCTATAATCAATGCCGTTGTGTATTGTAATTGTCCCCCCCCCCCCCCGAGTGTTCCGTAACCTCGCCGAACCGGCAACTCCGTATAACTAGCACGGCGCTCTTCCCAATTAAGCTAACAAGCCAGCGTTGGTAGAGAAGCGGTAGATGTCATCGGTAGGTGTAAGGTCCGAAAAGTGTTCATCGCTTTTCTAGCTGATAGCATCAGAACGGTATAATTTAACTAAATAACGGGTGAATGCAGTATTCCTTTAATGTGCGAAAGGTCCGAAAAGTGTTCATCGCTTTTCTAGCTGTATCATCAGAACGGTATATTTAAGAAATAGGGTGATGCGGTATCCTTTATGGGCGAATAATGTGTTCGGAGGTCGGGAAAAATAAATCATGGACGAGGCGCAGCCAAGTCCATTATTTTAATTTTTTTCCGGCCGAGGATACATTATGAGCCCATAAAGAATACTGCAAACCCTTTATTTCTATTCTATTACCGAAAATAGCCGTGATATAATGATAAATACCTTCATCACGACCCTTATTTTCGAATATGGGCGTAAACTGACCAATCAGAATGGCAGCTTTTTCAATAATGGGCAGCCGAGGTAATAGAAGACAATAACGATTTATCTATTTTTTATTTTTTTGAATTTGAACTAAGTACTAAGTTCTCGAGTTGACAAGAGTGAATATTTATTATTCTTTTATTCTTTCCCTGGAAATAGCCCACATAAGTGTTTGAAAAAAAACCAACAGGTGCGGCAATGCAGAGGATGCCGGTTCGAGTCCGTCTTGGCCGTGTGCAGGAGATATAGTCCCCGGGCTCACAGTCCGGGAACATGGTGAACAATGGGCAATCCGATCAGTTGACTTTCAACGCAACATTAGTTTCACGCTTTACTTCCGTTGTCGTCTGAAGCTCGGAGTATGCTACCTGCCGGGCTATGATTACTTCACACACCGGACCTCGAGTTCATTTCAACTTAAAAAATAGTCTAATTATGCAAATTTTTTACAAGGGGTGTCAATAACTACTTTGTGTTGTCCAGTATTGTAGTACAATGTACAACGATTTGTGGATAGCTAGAACAAGAATAATAGGGGGTAGACGATGAGAGTATAGCAAAATGATCAGGTTGAGTATCAATGATTACCAAGCAATGCATACCTATGAAACATTTCAATTAAATCATTGATCTTAAACAAGTCCATGCAACTATGTATAGTACTTTAATCATTTCAATTTTTAATAAAATAAAATTACATGATGAAAAGGTAATATAGGGGCACAGACATTGAACTCCTGTATTCGAAGTAATGTAAATGGAATGAAAAAAATATGATCAATTAAAAAAACTATCCCAGCGTATAGGTAAAAGCTAAGTACACAGGGGAACAAAGTCGATTTCCTCAATACTACATCGCTTCGGTAGTATGTGCTTTATTATGAAAGTTGGAGTTGAATGTTTACAAAAGCTTAATAATGGTAATTGAGTATACTGGTACAATGCATAATACACAAAACATAATAATGATAAAGAAATACACTAATACATGCATTAAAGGAAAAGCAAATTGAAGTCGTCGGGATTACTAACATACACAAATGAACTGCAACTATGTATATTGGAAACCACATAGCTCAAATTGCAATCAAGATCTGGTTGAGATGGGTATGAGACCAAACTAATATTTAGATAACTGATACATTGGGTCCTCAACTGAAATTATCAAAAGATCCGAAATTGTGTCTCCAAGGTTTACGTTTAAATTTTGACATTTTTTTTTTCAATTTATGAACTTAATGTCGCCACGTAACGAATCGTAATTGTGTAGCCAAATATTCTATAAGCCATGTTTCAGTTTCTGATGCTGATAGCTTTACCATTTATAAACAACATTTATTTTGAATGACTCCATGCGGTAAATTATAAATAAAATTGTACACCAGTTTGACAGGGATTCCTGTTCTGACCTTTTGATTTTACTATATGAACCTTAATAGATGATTACTAATAAAACTGACAATAGATTGACTTCAAATCTCTTTTTATGCAACAATGTATGAAGAATAATATTAAATCTGAGTCAACCTGGACTACTTTTTATTGTTGTGGCTACATTGTATCGCATGCCCTATCCCGGATGCATCATCAGGCCGACTGATCTTGAAGCGGCAATTGGTCGCTGACCCGTGACGGGGGTTGAATTGGTCACGGCTGAATTGAATGAAAAAAGGGACTTTTGATAGCTGTAATTGTAGGCCCCCTCAAATTATGTCCGCCAGTCCTCCTCCCCTGTTCAATGATGGTTCCTCCAGCTTCAGGTATATGGCTTCCTTAACACCCTTTCAAACCACCGCGCGAAATTCTTTGTCCCAAAATGACAACGTACTTATTTCAAAGGAATGTTTTGTGTAGTTAATGTGTGTGTAATCGGCTGAGTCCCCGCCTTCCTGATGTACAGCGCTCTGTCTGTGTTTTGTTAGCTGTGTTGGTACATACGCTTAGCAACCGTTTGTTTGGTTTCGCCTATGTACAGTTCGTCACATTCTTGATCTTTGCATTGTATCGTGTACACAACATTGTTCTGTTTGTCTTGGTGGGTTTGTCTTGGGTGGACGAGTCTTTGTCTGAGCGTGTTAGTGGGTGTAAAGGAAACTGGGAATATGCTGTGCCCGAAAAAAATCCTACCTACGGATTTTTTTCTCTGACACACCAGACACGTAAGGGATGGTGACGTTGGACCGTGTTCTTGTTTCACCTTGTTGTGAAGCAGTGGATTTAGGTTTTGGTTTGACCTTTGGGTAGTGCTTTCTCCAGAGTTCATTGGCGGTATCCACAGACGCCAGGGCAGACTTCAGATGTTCTTGTTCTTCCGTTTGGCGTCCCTCGTTGATGAAATAACCTCCGCTCGGTGGAACAAAGTTCTTATAACCCCAAGCTTGTGGATCAGAGGATGGTGGGAATCGAATAAAAGATATTGGTCTGTGTGCGTAGCTTTCCTGTAGACTCGATGTGTTAAGTTTGCCGTCACTTTTGGATACTGACCAAGCAGTCCAAGATTGCTAGTTTCCCATCTTGGATTTCTTCCTGGGTGACTTGAGTATTCAATTCACTTTTTTGAATGTATCGAAGAAGGTACTCGCTGGTCTTTTCTTATTTGAACCCAGGTATCATCTACGTACGAAACCACTTTGAGGTGGAATACGGTACGATGCGAAGGCCAAACTTTTTCAAAAGCGTTCCATTGAACAGTTCACAACAAGTGGATACACTGGTGACCCCATCTGCACATCCCTGGCGTTGTCTATAGAACTTGCGTCATAAACAAAATATGTTGTGTTAAGGCACAATTCTAAGAGGGAACAATTTGATCTGTACTGAGCTTGGTTCTTTCACTCAAGGTATTGTCCTTCAGCAAAAATTCCCTGACCACGTCCACTGCCTCATCAGGGGGCACCAATGTAAACGGTGCGGATACATCGTATGATGTTATGGTCTCCTTGGGTCCTCCTAATAGTATGTCCTGATTTTTGTTGACAAAATCACTTGAGTTGATGAAATATAGGCGCTCACTCTTGCCTACTAATGGTCCAATTATGTCTGCGAGATGTACGCCAGACATAATTGGACTATCCAAAAGATCCCTCGACGATTCATTCATTCAACCGTGACAATTCAACCCCGTCACGGGTCGCGACCAATTGCCGCTTCAAGATCAGTCCGGTCTGATATGCCATCCTGGATTGGACATGATACTGTAGCCACAACAATCAAGTAAGTCCCAGTTGACCAGATTCATTTATTCTCGATATTTCAACACCGGAATTACTGAGAACATTCATAAACTTATGAAACAATGTAGTTTGTTTATTTTTATATTTGACTATATGAAATTATGTGGTGACTGAAACTGAAATAAGAATTGCTCGCGAAATATTTCACAAAGGTTCGTGTTTCTGATATTAATATATCTTAATATTTAACCTTATGTGACGAAACCTACAAAATTGTAAATAGAGTTTTGTCGCTAAATAATTGAAGAAATATTCTGTTCTCATTTCCATGTGTCTCGTTGACGACAACTAACAAAATTGTTAAATAGAAGTATTTGACACAGGTTATATTCCTTACTATCATGTAAGTTCAAACCCTATTTGGCGACACGTTAACACACTGTAACTTAATTGTGTGGGCAACTTATTTTTGATGTTAATGGATGAATGTTCCAAATGCATCCCTATACGAAACCTAATTGAAGGGGGACTTGCCAAAACTGTTATTAAAATCTTGTCGGCAATATTTGATAAAGGCTCATGTTGGGATTTTGGATATTTATAGTAAACATGTGCAATTGCGATGCGAGTAAATTATGTTTGAAAACATTTTCATTGCGGACATTTAATTGCGGGTAAAAGAACGATTGAACTTCAATCCTTGCTTGTTTTTTGAGCCTCGTCCCCAGAACACCCACTTTGAGGGGTGGCAGACCGGGGGGGGTTCGATGCGAAGGACAAACTTTCCATTAGCCTTAGCGTTCCGGGAACAGGTTCACAAAACAATTGGAGACCTGGTGTACCCCATAGCACATCCATGGCCGTTGGCGTTGTCTATAGAACTTGCCGTCATAATAAAAAAATATGGTGGTTTGTTTAAGGCACAATTCTAAGAGGGAACAAATTTGATCTGTACTGAGCTTGGTTCTTTCAGTACAAGGTATTGTCCTTAGCAAAAATTCCCATGACAAGTCCACTGCCTCATAGGGGCACGCATTGACAGTTTGCGGATACATCGTATGATGTTATGGTCTCATTGTCCTCTAATGTATGTTCCCTGATTTTGTTGACAAAATACTTGAGGAGGTGATTATATGGTTGCTCACTCCTTTGCCGATAATGGTCCATATGTCGGCGAGATGTCGCAGACACATAATTGGACCTATCCAAAAGATCCCTCGACGATTTCATTCATTCAAACGTGATAATTCAACCCCGTCACGGGTTGTCAGAGACCCAATTGCCGATTCAAGATCAGGGTTGATGATGCATGGATGCGAGATGTAGCCAACAACCAAGAAAAAGTAAGGTCCAGTTTTGACCAAGATTTAATTATTCTTCATAATTACAAACCTGGATGACTGAGAACATTCATAAACTTATGAAACAATGTAGTGTTATTGTTATAATCTGTTACTATATGAAACTTCATGTGGTGACTGAAACTGAAATAAGAATTGCG
Organism: Ophioderma brevispina; assembly: GCA_023653785.1. Taxonomy (NCBI): domain Eukaryota; kingdom Metazoa; phylum Echinodermata; class Ophiuroidea; order Amphilepidida; family Ophiodermatidae; genus Ophioderma; species Ophioderma brevispina. Next base: position 32,250 of record JAMKCH010004756.1, on the reverse strand, counting down.
TCGTCGCGAAATATTTCACAAAGGTTCGTGTTTGATATTACTATTTATACTATAATATTTTAACCTTTTATGTGACGAAACCTAACAAAAATTGTAAAATAGAGTTTGTTCGCTAAATAATGGAAGAAATTATTCATGTTCTTCATTTCACATTGTGTCTCATTTTGACGACAACTAACAAAATGTAAATAGGAAGTAGTATTTGGACAAAGGTTAATATTCTTACTATCATGTAACCCTTATTTGGCGACGACACCGTAACAAAACTGTAAATATAATTGTGTGGCCAACTATTGATGATGTAATGATGATTTACAAACTGAAGCACTATAAGAAACCTAATGTGAAGGACTTGCCAAAAACTGTTTAATATTTTAAAATCGTCTGTGTCGGCAAAATAGTTGATAAAGGATCTGTTCCGGATTTGGACTATTATAGTAAAACATGTTCAATTGCGATGCTGAGTAAATTATGTTTAGAAAACATTTTCATGCGGACATTTTTTAATGCGGGTGAAAGAACGATTTGAAATTCATATTGCTTGTTTGAGCCTCCGTACCCAGAACTGCATATTTACCCGGAAAGTGGTCGAAAAATTTTTTTTTGGAATCAAAGAAAGCTATATACTATTTTTTCTCATGTACCTGTGAAATCTTAGGAGGCTAAAGGTCTAAAGGATGTTTGGTTGAAGTTGAAGTTCGTTAAGGTTATAGTTAGGAGTGAAATATACTTAAAGCGGCCATCTACACCCTTGTTTGTTAAAATATAAAAAGATTAGAATTGATTTATTGTTTAGAAACATATCAAATGATTAAGAAGTGTGTTCGTTTTTATTGCGTTTAAGAAGGATTTAAAAAATGATTAAAAACATATCGACAACGAGGAGGGAAAGGGGAGAGGGCGGGGAGCCCTTTCTCTCCGAGGTATGCTGTTTCATCTTTTCCGTCTATCCTCTGTCATTACTTTCACCTTTCCCATTTCTTCCTCCCTTCCCTTTCTCCGGTTCTACTCCTTTTTCCCTCCTTTCATTGGTTTACCCCTCGAACTGTCCCCCTCGTGTTTTTTACCCACTATTTTTCCCCCCTGTAAGCCACGTGTTCCCCCTCTTTCATCCTTCATGTATTATAAGTGTTTCTCCCCGATCTGCTGTCTCTGAGTTGATCGTTTTTCCCGTCTTGTGCTGTCGCCTGCCATGTTTGCGTTACTTTACTTTGGGTTTGGGGTCGTTTTTATGGTTTTACTATGAGAATAAAGGATTAAAAAATATTTTGAGTTGTGTTTTCTTAAATTAAAACATATGGGCTTTGGCTCTTTAATAAAAACATAGGCTTTATACATGCTAAGAAGGATATCTTTTATAAGAAACGACTCATCTTCACATTCTCTTGTTTAGGAAAAATTTAGAGCTACTAAAAAAAAATACAAAACATGTTACGGAAGCTTGTTTAAAGAACGACTCATCGTCACTTTGTTTAGATAGAAAGTATTATATAGAAAACATGTTGAAAAGCTAAGAGTTTGTGTTCTTTAATGCGTTTAGAAAAGCAGTAAATGATAAGAGTTGTGTTCATATCGTGTGTTTTTATTGATTACTAAAAAATGCATAATAAAAAAAATATCAAACCGATTTGTTTAGAAACTGTTAAGCCACGGCGATTTTGGGGACGTCTGTTTGGGGGAAAAATTTATTGGTGAAAAATTTTGTCGGAATAATATGTGAAGATTAGAACGACTTCATCTTCACCATAATTTACGGGTACCGAAAGTTACTAGATGCGACAAAACACAATGAAATGGGCGGCGTGGTTAACTTAAAAAAGTAGTTTTGCCCGTCTACCATTCCCACGTGTTAGTCACCGAAGTTTCCTGTGCCTGCCGTGATTTAACTTGAGAAATGACTTCTTTAAATAACAATTCGACAACTATATACTTCGTCAAATCGACACCCCGGTTTCTAGTAAAATATTGATAAGAGTTCTGGCCCCGGATTCTGGCCAAATGTACAAGATTTTCCACTCAAATTTGAACTGAAAAATATGCAAGATATTTTTACTCGGCACCCTAGTAAAAGTGCGATGCATTTTCAGAGTATTGAAATAGCTATTTAGCTTTTGGACTGTCCCGCTGGTCGCACCGCTGCATGAGTAAAACCCAAATCTTATAGCATTCGGAAAGTGGTGTGTGTTGGTATCAATGCAGCTATAGGCTGCAGTCTGGGCGGAGTGTTTTATTTTTTTTTTCATTTGAAAATCTACAGATTAAAGAATTCAGAAAGTGAAGATGGATTTTTGATTTATGCCTTCAAAAATAAAATCCATAGGGGGGGTTAATATGTGAGAGAAGCCGTACGCGTGCAATTTGTGTCAGAAATATGTACACACAATCGGACCAATTTAGAAAAAAGGTTGAAAAGACACCGAAATATTGAAAAAAACAAAAATATCATTTTCAACTTTCACTGCCAATTGTTTGACAGGAAAAGCTACAAGTGGCGTACCAGTGGGGGGAGGCCGGGGGGGCAAGCTGCCCCCCCCACCGGACACAAAAAAAAAAAACGGGAAGGGGAGCCAAAAAATGGGAGAAAAAGGAAAGAAGGAAGGAAGAGAAAAAGAAAAAAAAAAATAGGGAAGGAAAGAGAAGCGAAGGGGGGAAAAGAGAAAGTAAAAAGAGGGACAAGAAGAGAAGAAAGAAAAGAAAGGGGAAAAAAGAAGAGGGAAGAAGAGGAAAAGAAAGAGGAACCCGGCGAGCAGTCGTTAGCGAGCCGGAAAAATTCGGCGTTCTTGAAAAAACGGGAAACTTCTGAGTCTTGCCCCCCGCCCCCACCACCCCCCCCCCACCGCCCCTGGCCAAATAAGAAAGAAACAGAAAAAAGAAAAAAAATAAAGAGTAATCAAAAAAAGAGAAAAATAAAATAATTTAATTTATGTTAAAAGAAAGAAAAATATAGAAAAAATAAAAAAAAAAGAGAAAAAAAAAAAAGAAAGATAAAAAAGAGAAAAAAAAAAAAAGAGTAAAAAAAAAAGAAAGAGAAAAAAAAAAAGAAAAAATAAGAAAAAAAAAAACAAGGATAGACAAGGAAAAAAAAAAAAGAGAAAAAAAAAAAAAAAGAAAAAAGACAAAGAAGAAATAAAGAAAAAAAAAAAAAAACAAAAAAAAAAAAAAAAAAAAAAGAAAAATAAAAAAATGAAACAAAACAAAAACAGAAAAAAAAAAAAGGAAAAAAAGCAACGAAAAATAAAAACAAAAAAAAAAAGACAAAAGAAAAGAAAAAAAAAAACAAAAAGAAAAAAAGAAAATAGAAAAAAAGAAAAAAATAGAAAAGTTTTGTTTTTTGATAACAAAAAAGAAAGAAAACACAAAAAAAAAACCCGAACATTATTTAATCAAATACAAACCCAATTTTTAAAAAAAAAAAAAAAAAAAACAAAAAAAAAAACAAAAAAAAATAAAAAAAAAAAGGCAGAATTTAAAAAAAAAAAAAAAAAAAAAAAAAATCAAATAAATAAAAAAAAGCCGCCCGCCCCCCCCCCCATCCCCCCCCCCCCCCCCCCCCCCCCCCCCCCCCCACCCCCCCCACCCCCGGAGGTCTCAGGTTCTGGTTACGCCCTCTTGCAAGCTACCATTCTGAAATTATCCGAAGATACTCCAGAGCTGTTGAAAACAATTGCAGCATCGCCTCAATAAGAAACCGCCTATTGTGCCAGTGGTTTAATCTTGACCTTGATTAGTGCATTTCACTTTAATAGTGAGAGACAATTGAAAATTACTGAGGTTAGCAGTGGAGATAGTGTCAGAAAAGACATTATGAAGGCCAAACACCCTTGATGCTACAGAATATAAACTGCGGGTGCTTGCTAGGTCGAACGTATTACCATAGAGTGAGTTTTAGTTGGAAATATTTGTCACTAGCGCATTACCGCCAATCAGTGACAGGTAGTAATAACTAACATTAGCACGATGTTTCTATGGGAAATACGAGATTAATACTTCCGAAAGGCGAGATTGAAGCCGAGTGGCCACAAGGTTGATAGCATTCTGAGTTATCTTAGTATATTACACTAGGAATAAAATCCAATCCAATGTGGATACGCTAAAAAGAATTGAAATGATGGAAAGCTGAGCTTCTTTGAAGCTGCAGGCAAAATGAAAGTACGACTGCTCACCATTCTTTCATTAAAAGTATCTAATTATATTAGCAGTGTCGTATCCCTGCTCCTACTACAGTTTAGCGTGATATAATAAAAACGATGTGTTCAAAGAATATTTTATCAATAAAATACAAACCTTAGTTCTTCTTACAGTGTGTGGCAAAAACGTTAGCTATCAAAAGTTTTTTTATTATATGTTCAGGAGGTGCGAATTTCAGTATATTCAGGATTCATGGTTAGGACAGTGCGACAACCCATGCATTACATTTGTGAGAAATGCAGTATAATTACATGCACCAAATACCAACAAAGTTACATAAAAAAGTGTAATTTGAGCGGGTTATTTTACAGTGAAATTTTATTCACTCGTTTTGATAATACAACCTCATTTGCATATAGTTTGAAAAACGTTTAATAGTTTATAAATTTATTTTCCAAGTAATGCTATGTGCGCCAATGTTGGATAATTGTCCCACCAAAAGTCGATTCCAACATTTTGTTATGAGACAAGATATGCAATTCTTTGCACAAATTTATTTAAACAAGCGAAACTAGTATTTACGCTATGCGTAGTAAAATATGTCCCCGGCGCGAATATCGCGCTCACCTAAGTGGACAACTAACACTGCCCAGTCAACCCTTAATTTGGGCCATCACTAGCTCGCCTTAAAAGAACTTGAAAAAAATGGTTTACTCAAGAAAATGACCAAGAAATCTGAAAACATTCATGCAACATCCCTGAAAAAATTCACTAAATTTTAGTAATAAAAATATGATAATTTATCGTAATTTGGCAACACTATTTTTTAAAAAATATTCATGCTGACCACATTTTAAATTTGGGACCCATACGGGTTCTGGAAAGCGGCGAACACATTGAATTTACGTATTGGGCACATTTTCCAAGAAAGTAACACATGGCTCGGCCAAACCCCAAAAGAAAGAAATGACCCACATGGAAACAACTAGAACAAAACAAATTTGCCCAACAATTAATCAGGTTGAGAACTCCTCAGCTCGCTCCTTTTACCAATTACATTCATTAGACCTTACGAACTCCAGAAAACTTGTACACAAGCCTGTGTGGAAAAATTTCATCAATCTATGAAAATTAGATACAATAATTAGCATATTTTATACCCAAAATCTAATCAGGTGGGAACTCGTCAAACCTGCTTCTTTCCACCAAGTTAATCTCGGAGCCCTTACGGAACTCCAGATAAAAGTGTACACAATTGTTGACATTTTCTGTGCAATATGACCATTTTCACCTTGGACCTTTATCCCCTACCCCTGACAGACTCCAGGGGGGGGGGGAGGACCTGGGGGATTGAATGACAAATACATGTGAGTAGGGGGTATCCCACTGCCTACAATATACCAAAAGTTTGGCTACTCTAGCTCATCCAGAAAAAAAAGATATGCCCAAGAAATTCCAGGTGTAAGCCATTTTTAGTCACGGAACATACGAACGGACATACATACGGATCGGACTACGGGAGGAAACATAGGACGGAGCCCATGTTATATTCCCCTACCGAACGTTTCTAAGAGATTTTGGCCCGAAATTATTCTCCAAGGACCAGCGCTCCCAGGGACCTATATGGCTCGGAGCAGTTGGTCATGGAGCAGTGTCCTGGGCATATGGTCCTGAGCATAAATAATCTGGACAATATTCTACAAAGTCAGAAATATGCTCCAGGAGATATTTGAATACGCGAAATGGTCCAGGGCATATGGCAAATATATGCTCCTGGAGCAGGGAGAAGAGAAATATTCTAAGTTAAATACTGCTCTCAAGGTAGCATATTGCCATATGCTCCGGACCATTTGCGTATTCACAATATGACTCCTGGAGCATATTTGACCTTGCTTAGAATATTGTTTTCCAGATTATTATGCTCCAGGGACCTATGGCTGCCCCAAGGAGTCATATGAGTCCTGGAGCAGCCTGGTCCTGGAGCATGATTTCGGGCGAAAATCTCTTCTTAGAGGGCCTCCGCATGTCGTTCGGCGGGGACAATAATGTGGTAATATCATGGTGTTTGACAGTCAAGAAATCAAGATATAAGAAATATTTCTAATAATGTTATCATAAATCCTTCATTATAGCATCCAAGATGGCTTTCGATACCGTAAGATGGGTATAATTGATCACTTTATCTTAACCTAGTACGCATGTTTCTTCGGCAGCATCAATTCTGAACGTATGCGACATTTTACTTTTTGGAAACAAAATTGGCACATATATGTTTTTTTTTTGTACTACTCTCACAAATTCACCAAATTTCAAACCTCAAAGTGGTTTTTAATTAGTAAAATTTAATTAATAATTATGCAACGTCTTTCAAACCTCAACAACATAAGTGAACAAGGGTTGTTCCTAGGGATCCGCAATACATTGTTTTTTTGCGTTTTACGAGTAACGATTATACAGGGGTGTGTGGGTGTGTGATTGATTTTTGTGTGAAATCATGAATTGGTTTTAAAAATCCATGAAAAAAAACAGGTAAAAATTGAACTAAAGATTCTTAAATTATTTTAAAGTTGCGGACATTTATCCGGTCGCCAAAGGAAGTGCTGAAGACCTTGTCTACTCACTTAGTGTTTTTTTTTAAAGCGTCTGCATCAAATCAGACGTATTGCGTATTTTTCATGCATTGTAAGTATTCGACAGTTCACATGGGGACGTTTTGTGCGACCGTATTTTCCAGTTCACGGACCAGGGAGTTAAGAGTTGCTATTTCGCCGTTTTCAGACATACGACGTATTTGCGGAAAATATGCCTTCACAAACGAACGGCCGTACTGCAGGACGTATTAGGGTATTTCTACGTTGAAATCTGTATTTTGTCGTTTTTTACAACCCTAGTGACGTATTTTATAACAATTTTTTTTTTCGCATAAATAAAATAGAAGTCGATTAGTGAGATTAGTGAAAATATTTCAAATTTAGACTTATTTTGGCGGATTTTGCACTAGGATTTCCATATTAAAATATATCTTTTGTAATTAACAGTACAGGGAAAATTAAAAAAATTGAAGTAAAAGGAAAAAAATATTCCCAAAGTCGTTTTCCGAAAATGCATATTTTACGTCACTATGTGACGCGGCCGGTGTGTTATTATACCTATATTGTCAAGCGGATCAGTTTTACAATGTAATCAGAGTAACGATACAGTAAGATGCCATTCAAGATTGGTATCCGCTTACTACCATGTTTCAATTTCTTCAATTATGAGGGTGTCGTTCCTAGCGATTATCAAAAATTGCTTAAGGTCGTTCGATGTTAAAAAGGACAATGTGCATTATATTCTAATTATCGTCGGATCTATCTACTTTGGTTTTCTAAAATTTTAGAGCCGTTGTTTTAACAGGTTTTGGCTCCTTGTCATTTATTGACAATAGAGAATTATACTAGAAAACATTTGGCTTTAGACCGAATGCATTCAACAGAAATGGCATCATTATTTACTTGATATGTTTACAACGGGGGGTGAAATGAAAATAACGAAATAGTTTGGGTATTTATTTAGACTTATCTAAGGCCTTCTTTGCCTCATATCAACCATTATAGATTTGTCAATAACTGCAACATTATGGTTTCAGAGGTATTACATTGAAATGGTTTTTTAAACAAAGCTACTAAGCAACAGGCTTTCAGTACGTTTTCACTATAACTCATGCAAATCTGATCATTAAACAAGTCTATTGTTGGGCGGTCCACAGGGGTCTATCTTGTCCGGTATTATTATCTTGTATAGTAATGTAGGATAAGTCGTCATCAATTCTTAATTTGTATTGTATGCAGATGACAAACAAATCTTATATTTTCACAAAGACTTGGATGGTAAAAACAAATGGGGAATATATGGAACTCCAAAAAGTAGTATAAATGGTTTTAAAGCAAACACCAAGCTATCAATTAATGTTGACCAAAACCAACTATATGATATGGGAACACGTTCACAAAAACGCCTTTAAATTAAAAGCAATTTAAGTGTCATTTTGCCATTGGCAAAAGCTCTAAAGAGTAATAGTAAAAAGTTGGAAGTTAATAGGTATTCATTATTGATGAGAATCTGTCAGGTAAGTATCATATTGAAAGCAGTATCTAATAATATATCAAAGTAATGTTGAGTTCTCCTTAGTTAAGCTAAAATATTGTGTTCCTAAAAAGATTTTAATTAGTAGTTATGTCAAGTGTTCTACCTTATATCGTATGGGATTCTTGCTGGGGAGAGGTAAGTACTTATCAAATATCTTGATAGGTTACTCCAAATTGCAAACAAAAAAAAGAGTGTAAAGAACTATTTCAATTCTCATATTTTAGAGGCCCATACTAGCCCATTGTTTAGAAATCTGAAGATCTCACTGTTTTATTGATCTGTATCAATACAATCTTGCCACCCACAATTCTACCCGTTTAAACTGTGTAACCAGCGTTACCAAGCGAACTAATCTCTACTCTCCAAACACTCTTTTCCATGAACATAACATCATTACCTTTTAAAGCAATTTAGCACCATTTTTTTGAATGGCGCCCCAATTTTTCAAAAAATGTGCAGATTTTTACACGTTTGCATGGTAACTGGCTGTAAACTATACCGTGGAAGTGGTTTTAAGCTCGAAAATGTTATGTGTCACAAACGAAGGAATTTTGTACTAGAATAATTATTAGCGGGACCCCGATAATAGCAGGAAACGGCTGCTGGGGGAGGAAAAGCCCCTTCCAATGTGAAATAGCCGGGAATAGCGCATGTACCGTGTCTACGCTCATCATTAGTTGTTTTTAATAGTTGCGGGTTAGAGTAAAGTCAAGTCAAGTTAGAGGTTATTTTTCTCGAGGGAGAGGTGAGCACTAGTTCATCCATGGACGGACATAAAAGTGCATTACGCCTGCCGTTAAGTCCAATCGGGTCCAATTCTAATTACAAAAATCGCTTATTTGGTGAGAAAGACGCATTTTTTGCATTTCTCGTTCGCCGGTAGTTTCCTAGACCAATTACTCAACGTAACTGTTGCAAAAATATCGAAAATTGAAAATTGGGGGCGCTCTTCAAAAATGTGCCAATATTGCTTAAGTCTACCCATATCATGACTAGACATCAGCGCATGCCTTTTCTAAGGTCTGTCTTGACTATGAGTGTCATTGAAATGTGGAGGGTTTGGAGGGTTTTTCCAATGCAAAAAAAAGTTAACATCATTGCTGATTTGGTACCAATCTCCAATGCGATGTCCTATGTCTACAGAAACCACAGAGGAACAATACATAAACACCGCCCAAGACCATACCAGGAATGATCCTTGCCAACGAGAGACCACATCGACAATATGGAAGTGCTATATTTGTGGAGAGAAACAGGCCAGAATTAGTAGAAGCAAACCTCAATGTCGGAAATGATGATGACAACATAGACGCAAAGTCCTCACCATTGAGCTCAGTTCTATCATAGTTACATCTGTCTACAAACCTCGATCAGTTAGACTTGAGCAACAATCTCAATAAACGCAGGAATTCCACCAAACATCACTTCTTCATTGGCGACATCAACAGCCATAGTACCAAGGGCTACAATGATGAAACTAACAAAGAGGACAAGCTCTTGTCGAAGAAATGTGGATCGTAGGCAATTCAAATCACGTCTCCTTCACGGATTAAGCTGCCGCCATCATTCATAGTGCCCGTTGGAAGAGGGGATTAAAAACTCCTGATCTAGCTGTTGTCGCAAAAACATCTCTAACCTTGTTTGTTTGTGGTAGCGAAGAGTGTTCTGGATCCTTGTCCCACAAAGACTCAAAATCGACACAATCGGTTGATCCAAGGTCAACGCTTGCAGCGTAGACCAAATATATAAAGTAGCCTTTTAAGCGTTCGCTTTTAAGGGGGGGGGGGTAGGGGGGGGTATGGGGTCTGAATATGAGAAAAAATTGTCTAATCCAGAAAATGAGATAAATGCAATGGCTAAATGTTGTAGACTGTAAAAATCTACAAAAATGATTTATCGAGCGCAATCGGACACGGTTACGAGCGGATATGGCCTGATCGCACAAAGTCAAGTAGTGTACGAGAAAATTTGCCAACAAAAAATGCCTGAATCTCTATAATGTATCAGTTGAAACATTTCCAAGGGGGGTATTATTTAAGATATTTTTACAAGATATATTATGAACTATTAACACATTCATTTTGGGTTAAGTTGAGAGTTGAAGTATATAATACTGATATTATACCTTCATAATTTTAAAGATTATTTTGAGTTAAATGTCAGCGTGGTAAGTGATTTTATGTATTTTGTTTATCACCCTGCAGTATGTTTTAGAAATTATTTTAAAAATTAATTACAGGACCATGGATGCACCCGATTTTTCGATGAATTCTTTATAATAATTAGATTTAATTCAGTATTTAAAATGACATTTATATAAAAAAATAATTCCATTATTTCAATCAAAAGCGCCCTCAATTTGTCTAAAGGTTTCGAGGCCTATAAACTCGTTTCGTGAAAATACGCAAACATCCAAAACGAGACGAACGTGACTAGAAAACACCCTATACTTGAACATGAATGTGGCAAAATAGTAAGCACATATAGGCCGAGTGCACCATGAAGGCCAATTTTTCAAATGTGTTTCCAATTCAAATTACGCCATGAAATTATGCGATGGGTCGATTGCCGCGGTTGCCATGGCAACGGTAAAAAAAATCCGGCTTCATGGTCCTTCCGTATTTACCTCCTGCATCTGTCACACGAACGTTTCGTCCCAGTAGCATGTTAGTTATTTAGTGTGAAATTCGTTTTTAGTGTTTAGCCAAATTCAGAGCCTTAAGGGGGTTTACGCATGCAACCAGAGCCAAAAATTGTGTTTTATGGATTTTAAAAAATTTGTGACATTCACACATTATATGCATCAATAAGAAATTAATTAAAAAAAAAAAAAAAAGGAAAATTAAGGAAAAATCATTTCAAAGTTCACTGCTTCAGACCCATACCCCCCCCCACCCCCACGTTAACTAAAGGGAAAGCGACTGGCAAGGATTCACTGATGCCGGATCAGACGTGAAGAGAATTGCCTCCAAAACCCCCATAACTATGAAAAATTTGCCCAATAGTGAACAAACTACATGGAAATTCATACCCAGAGGCTGGTGTAGGATGGAATATATACCAAGCCTTTCCAAGGAATGTGCTAGAGAATATCAAGAGTATTACCATGTTTGAAGCTGATCCTTTTCGGGGGGGGGGGGGGCGAAAAACTGCTAAAGGTGAGAGGAAGTCTCGGAGAGGATTCCAGGAAAAGATCAAAACCTGGCACTACTTAAGTGAATCACCGATATGACCCATAAGAGTAAGAAAGCATGGTCTATTATCCGAAAGCTCCGAGGGATCCAACAGCGAACCTCACCAGCGTTCAAAGTCCCAACCAAAACAAGTTGCCCACCAACTGCTTTTAAAGGGCAAGTGCAGCAAGAAAGGAAACCCAAGAAGATCAAACTAGACCGTACGTAAGAGGTGGGTATAGTGGTGACCCTGGTGTTCCCAAGGGTGATCTCTAAGGCGGGGTTCACAAAAGCATTTTGACCGGAAAGGAAGGAACGAAAAGAAGAGGAAAGCGGTTTAAACCAGGTTTAAAACCGGTCAAAACGTTGTCAAAATTTACCTATTTTTATAACTATTAGTCATGTTATAACGTAGTAGGTGATATATAAACCGTGGTGTATTAAAGGTTTATATGAAATGGAGTGCGTAGTTAGAGTTGGTATATGTGTTATTTGTATGTTTTTAATAATGTGATAAAAAGTGAGGATTGGTCAAGACAATAATTCACAATTTAAAAGAAATACAAAAATTTACTCCAAATTTGTACACACACACACACACATTTCCCATTTTGATCCTCCCTGCATACTGCTTCCTGCCATTTCCCCCTACTCAACATTAGATATCCATGGAACATGACATGACTCATTTTCCTGTCTTTACCCACATTTTGCTCCCATGGACCACTTTGGCCCCTCCTATGTGCTCTATCTCATGCCCATCCACTGACCTCCCGATCAAGTCAGTATCCTGTGATTGATTGCAGATTCTACATCATCGTTTGTTATTATATCAGACCAGTTCTAATTACATTACAAATCCATATAGCTTATGACATCAAACGTCATCATGTTGAGAGGGTGGAAGACCCCCACAAGATTCCTGTTTGGGGCTATAATGAACACAGCCTGGAGGAAAAACTTCAGCCTGTTGTAGAAACTGGGATGCTTCAGTCAGTGCAAAAACTGAAAACTCACTTAAAAAAATGTCCTGGTCATTTTGGGACAAAAAATAGGCACTTGAAGGAGGAAAACCAAGGCCTGCCTCAGTTAATGCATGCAAGCATTGACAATGCTGCTCCTGCAATGATGATGGACATATCCAAGAAGTTCCAAACAACATCGTCCACCCCAAGAAAGATCAAGGTCCTCATGATAAGGATCAACCAAAGCCCAAAAAGGCTTTAAGATTTAAAATGCTGGCAACAGGCCTTCAATTTGCACTTGGTGCAAAAGACAGATGCTAAAACCAAGACACGCCTGGGTGAACCGATTGCTAGAATGTTTTATGCTTGCAACATCTCTCTCTAAACCCTAACACCACCAAACTCAATATAACTCAATGATCTGAGGATAGAAAAAGTCCAAAAGATGTGGATGAGTCAGCGTACCAACACTCATATTGGCACAAAATCAACGACTCCCTCATGATATTAAATGTTGTTTGAAGTTACTGGGTGTGGGTTTACAAAAAGTTGAAACAATAATTTTTGGTTTTAAAAACCAATCAGAAAAAATCCATTTTAAAAGTACAATTGGGGTTTTGACCACTTTGGGGCGGTCAAAACTGCCTCGGTTAAAACCTGTTTAACTCGCCGTTAAAACCGGGGGGTTGAAACCGTTCAACCCTGGCCGGGTTTCACTCCCCCTTCAACTGACGAATTGGAATCCGGTCTTGCTAAACTTCAACCAGGAAACGCAAGTAGGGCCTTGACAACATCTCTAACTTAGCAACTAAAAAATCTTGCCCAGTAGCAAGAATGGCTTCTTGACCTCTACAATTGCTGGCTTAATTTTCCGCACAGGTTCCCAAAGATCTGGAGGAAAGCCCATGTTCTGAGCACTCCTAAGCATGGTAACGTATCCATCCAATCCCAAAAAGACCTATATCACTCCTTAGTCATACCTACAAGTTCTTTGATCGTCTCCGCTCAATCGTATCGCACCTGTGAAGAACGAACACCTTATACCAGAACAAGCAGGTTTCCGGCCTCGCAAATCGACAACAAGCCAAGTACTCAACCTACTCACATTGAGGACGGTTTCGAGAAGGTATGGTAACCGGAGTTGTTTTCGTCGACCTATCAGCAGCGTATGACCACTGTTAATCACAGATGCCTACCCCATAAGATCCTGGAAAGTACCAAGGACATCCGCTGAACTACTTATCCGAGGATTGCTGGCAAACCGGATGTCTTTGTTCAGCTAGGAGCGAAGCAGAGCCGATGGCGTATGCTCAAGAATGGTTCTACCACAAGGGAGTGTGCTTGCACCTCTCCTGTTCACATATATACCAACCACCAACCTATGAGTGGCAGGAACCTGTCGTTTTATTTTTTTCAGACGATCTTGGAATTACGCACAAGATCCGCCCTTCACATTTGTTGAAGAGATACTCTCCAAAGCGTTTGGAATGAACTCACTCCTTATTATGAGGAAAACCACATGCGTGCAAATCCATCCAAGATATTAAGACACGGGTGTGTGCTTTCAATCTACGCAACCGTGAGCCAAACGCAGCTTAAAATTACCTGGTCGGGAACTCCCTGGAGCACTGTGCTAACCCTGTTACTAGGAGTTACCTGGACCGCACTCTCTCTTATAGACCAACTCGAGAAGACGAAGAGTAAAGTATGTTCACGAAATAGGCATCTTGACACAAAACTCACTGGCGACACAAGACTGGGGTGCCTCATCCAAATACCCTAAGACGCGGCACTTGCCCTGTGCTCATCATGTGCAGAGGATGCCTGCCTTATGGGAAAGAGGGAAGATAAACCCCTGCCAAGAAGCTGATTCAGCGTTAAATGCTCCTGCGAATTAATCACAGGATTGCTCCGTACAACACCAACGGAAAACTTGAACATCCTAGCAGGAATTACTCAACCAGACATCCGTCGCCAGCGTAGCGAGCATGCAAGGGCTTAGCTGTCAAGTATCTAAGGTGAAGCACCCAAGGTCTGGACAGCTACTGCTGCCAATCACCTTAATTCCAGAGAGTTTATTAAGCAAAAGTCCAACTTGAAACAGTTCTAAGGGGTCAAGAGAGTCGCCTGTGGAAGAAAGGAATGTGCCATCACAAGTAACAGCTATCGGTATTGAGCCGGGTGAGCACCTCCCACCTGGAAGCTGACTCCTCATGGGTGAATGGCCCCCCCCCGATGCACTCATAGATTGAGAACAAGAACTGGCCAGATATAAGGTTTCTTGGCAGAAGTGGGGCTATCTGGAAGCGATCAGGATACTACGTGTGGTTGTGGAACAGCACCGCAGACAATGGAACACCTCTGTCTGCCCACTGCTGGCAACAATGAACAAATAAGGACCTGCGGAATTTCAGTGAAGAGGCCAGACGTTGTACCCATTCTCTGGCTGGATCATATTTGAGAACCACAGTGTTTGGACACGATAAGAAGATCTTGCCATATTGATGTTTCAAGTATACTATGGCTAACGTGCCAACGGTAATTTAATGATTATTTTCTTTAAAAATCCAAATGTTTTCTTCTCTTCAAAATTATAAAAAAAGAAAAATTAAAAACAAAACCGAATTTAGCTCAAAAATTCAGTAGATCAAGGGTCCGAAGGTAGGGATAATTACCCACTGATTTGAAAAACACAGCAAACAACTGGATCATTCAAATTAAGCTTCAACGACAGTATTCATATGTTTTAGATGGTAAGTTTCATGTTTCGCGGAATGTACTATGATAATTGGTATCGATAAAATTATGTATATATTTATTTGTTGTAAGTAACTTTTTTGGTAAGGGGTCACTCACTCCTGGGCCGTGGGTCTTGCCTTTTCGAGTGACGCCTGACCATGCCTTAACCTTGTGAATACCTACACATGGTTAGGTTTATGTATTGGATATAATGGCATGGTGAATAATAAAGGTCCAAATGTCAAATATCCAATTGCTGGGAATGGTACTTACGAGCGGAAACAAATCGATACGGGCCACGTGGATAAATAGTGAAATAAATGAAGCTTACTATTCTAAAAGGAAATGGTAAGTTCCAACACATTTTTGCAGGTGTTGTATGAGACAATATACATAGGCCTTGCATTAATTTGTGACACTTGCCGGTGAGTAACATAAAATTTTATATATGAGGCCTTAATATCGGTACATGAAAGGCCATGGGTACAAAGCGTTCTTTATCTGTGTTTTTGAAACATATTCGATCGAGCATTGGGGCTACATAGCTTAGTCTAAGTATTAATGTAAAAGTACTAAATGCATCGTGTATCATATTTTTTACACCTAAAATGATTAAAATTTAGTAACAATCGATTATTCTGGGATAAACGTCTAAAGACGAATTTTTTATTTTTTAAAATGTTTAAAATGTTAAAACAACCGCTATTTACCCTGTGGGCCATTCTCTCATCCCCCCTTCCTCCCACTCTACATCTCTCATACTCCTGCCCCTTCAACATTGATTTAAAATTAAACCTCTCCAACGGGAATATAGTTTCACGTCGCTGTCATTGACGCTGTGTATAAATTGGTAATTACACACTGTAGTTAAAGCAATATTGGCACATTTATTGAAGAGCGCCCTCAATTTCGAAAGTTGATAATTTGGCCACAGTTAAGTGGTAATTGTCTAGGAATCCATACCTGCGAACGAGAATGAAGAAATGCGTATTATCATAAAATAAAGCGGTTTTAGATTTAGAATTGGGATCCCAGGACTTGATTTAACGGGCCCGAGCTGGAAATGTATGTTTATGGTCCGTCCATGATGAAAATAGTGCACGCGGAAGAGAACTTCTAACTGACTGCCTGACAATGAAACAAACTAACGGATGAGCGTAGGACACGGAAGTACATGTCTAGCTATTTCCCGGCTAGTTCACATTGGAAGGGCCGTTTCAGATGCAGCAGCCGTTGAATTATTATCGGGATCCCCGATTATAATTATTCTAATTACAAAATTCCTTCGTTTGTGACACACAGACATTTTCGAGCTTAACCATTCACAGGTATAGTTTACTAGCCAGTTACCAATGCAACCGTGTAAAAAATTTCAATTTTTTTGAAAAATTGGCGGCGCTCTTCAAAAAAAACTTTGACCTTTGGCCTATGGTCAATTGAAATTGTCACTCTACGAAAAAAGTGGTTCGCATATTTTCATCCTCAGCAACTCTGATATAACATTTTGAACCAAAAATTGATCTCTACTCCATACTAACCAATTCAAATAATTCTAGCACAATATAGCCAAATTGATACCATCTTGTATTTTTCTCAGAAAGTTCAAATTCACCTTTGGTCTTTCCCGTAGACTTACACGGTTAAGACCACGGTCATGACAAATTAAAATTGATGCTCACCATATGGTTATTTGATTGATTATTAATTAATTGCCTCCCAAGGTATATATTTAAGCAAATAAATCAAAAGATTTAAATGCTTCAATTTTTCAATTAGTAAACTATCTCGATTGTTTTCAATCCTGTTGGTGCCCAAGGGGGGTCATAGGGGCTCAACCTAAGTATGCTAATGAATCCTTTGCCGGATTTAAATTCTTTTGGTATCAGGGAAAGTGTATTCATGAATCAGACAAATAGCAAAAAAATCCTTAAAACATTAATTGCGTATAACTGACAAACCGCACAAAGAAATCAAATGTTGGGTCACATGGAACCCACCCTTGGGCACGTAAGTGTTAATATTTGACCCTTGTATAGACCGTATTCAATAGCCAGCCATGTTGGTGGACAAGATAGACGCGTTCCAGTACTACAATACATTCACCTGTCAATGATCCCTGTGCAATCGCTAAACATGGATCGATTGACAGCTTAATGTATTGGAAATTTAACTACTTAGTTCTCCAAGTAGACAAGGATGAATATTTATTAATCATTCCCTGGAGATGGCACGGTAGTGTTGAAAAAAACACCCATGTGCGCTTGGCCGGATTCGAACCGGCGACTATCCGTTTTACTAACACGGCGCTCTTCCCGACTGAGCTAACAAGCAGGGTTGGCAGAGGAGCGATAGATATTATCTATAGGTCTTAGGTTCGGAAGGTGTTCATCGCTTTCCTAGCGGATAGCATCAGAATATGGCATGGGCCATGCCCTTCTGCGCTGTCGATTCGTAATCCCTATCACGGGAGAAGAGCAAAACCAAGCATAAATTCATAAATTATTAAAATCATATAACGATCTGTTGCCCCAAATAAAACTTGCACATTTTCTTGAAGATGAATAAAATGTCACTTCAATTTATTTCCCCCAATATCAGTGACCAATAGATACGCTAGACGCTAGAGCTAAAGATATTCAATTACCGGCCCGGTGTGCGGTGTAGAAAAACACTTCAGATTCCTTTTCATCTGGGAGTGCAGAACCATTGTTATATTGTCTCGCGGTTGAAAGACTCAGGTGTATGCACCTCTCCTATTTAGACGAAGTCTTTTTTTAATGACGTAAGTGCAAAATACTTATCCTCATTCGCAAATAAATAAATCTTGAACTTCTATAGTGCGTGTTCAATTAACTTTGTCCATGTTTTTCATCATTTATTTGAAAAGGAAGAAAGACAAACAAACATCATGCCAGAATGTTGCTGGGCAAGCTTTGACCTAACAACTTTGTGCAGAATTAAAATCCGTTACTTATTGCTTAACTTCATTTGTGTTCAATTTACCGCGCTTTCAGAAGAAAACTTAGGGTCAACGACCTATATCATAATGTAAACTGGTTAGTTATTGTGAAAGAGGACGGGTATTTTGTTACTCAACCCGAATCGTGGAGGTGATAACACCTGGTTATAACAATGGCTCCGCATACCGGACCCATTGTAATATCTTTAGTTAATGGTTTGCTGAAGTCTATACATATCCATTGGTCACTGATATTATGAAAGAGAAATTGATGTGACATTTTATTTATTTTTAAGAAAATGTGCAAGTTTTATTTGAGGCAACAGACGGTTATGTCATGTTAATAATTTATCAATAATTTTACACCGGCTTTTGTCTTCTCCCTCTGAATGGACTACAGAATTTGTTATGCAGCTTGTTATTTGGTCTACGCCCCATAGTCTAGAACGGTATATTTTCATAATTATACACTTTATATTTGTTTTGGAAATTTAATTTCTTAGTTCTCCAAGTAGACAAGGATGATTTATTAATTATTCCCTGGAGATGGCCAGCGCACGACAGTGTTGAAAAAAACCCATGTGCGCTTGGCCGGATTCGAACCGGCGACCCTCCGTATAACTAGCACGACGCTCTTCCCGACTGAGCTAACAAGAAGGGTTGACAGAGGAGCGATAGATATTATCTATAGGTCTTAGGTTCGGAAGGTGTTCATCGCTATCCTAGCGGATAGCATCAAAACGGTGTATTTTCATATACAATTTATATTTGTTTTGGAAATGGGTTCGTTCCCCAAAGTTGATGCGTAAGTTGTGTCGCAAGTCATGCTCAGCACAAGCTAAGATTTCTATTAGTTGCGACTTACGTCTGTTCCCCAAACTCCTGCTTAGATGGTTCTCAGCTGGTGAAACGCATCACGAGTTACGAACATTCTAAGACTATTCTACTCCAAACTTATCGATTAAACGAATTGGGGGTATTTGGGGGTGTAATTATGCGAGTATGCGTGACAGGTTCGCTATGTTCTTCGCGGTTAGGAATGTATGAATGAAAAAGGTCAGTGGTACTAAGTAGGAACAGGCATTATTACTCGGACGACCGGGCCTATCATATAAGAGGTTATCAGGTATGGTTGTTTGTACGAGCATAGTTTAATAGGTTTCCGACCCCGCTCTGTTTAATTTTCATATTTTTTCCTATGCTTATAATTATTTAGACCACTCTTTATGGGTTATATTGCTGAACAATAACGGGAAGTGAAATATAAATTGACGACGTTAAATATTTTAAAAATCGGTTTCTTTTTTCATTAGAGTGAACAACATATCAATTTTTTTTAAAGCACCTTAATAATAATCACAGGTATCCAGGTAAAACAAAAGGGATGGGGAGGTAAAGGAAATTCTCAACATTGGCCTCTTTAATTTTCGTTTCTCTCGTTTTTCAAATAGTTCCATATTTTACACGATCGTACCCCAAAAAAGCTGTTGTATTCACTAAGTAAGCCAAAATTTGCTGTTACATTGGATAGGGCTCCTTTTGACACACCTGTATAGATGCAAAGTTCTTTTACAGTTTATTCGTTTTAATGTCTCCATTTTTTTTTTTTTGGTTTAGAAGAAGAAGAGAGAAAAGAAGAATCACGAAGAAGAGGAATCTATAGAAGAAGATCATTAAAAAACAGAATTGATTAAAAACTGATTGCTTCCGAAAAGTGATTGTGCCCGCGTTTAACATAAAAGCGTTTATGACAGAAAGCACAATAATGGGACCAAAAACTAACCAAGGCAAAAAAGATAGAATTTTTCATTGAAATTTTTTAATGTGATTTAATTATAATTTATTGAACCAATGATTCTCTCCTACCATTCCTTTTAAGTTGTGACAAATAGCAGTAAAAACTTGGCTGTATGTGACAAAAATGGGGGGGGGGGGCATGAGCTTTTGATAAGTGACTTTTTGACGCAAAATTGCTAATGTGATGATAATTTGGCAGACCTCTGCTTAAGTGACATAATATTGCATTTTACTGCTAGTGTGTAACGCAAATGTGCAGAATGAAAAGTATTTGTCTTTATCGCTAAAATGTATTTTATGCTCATGTTTTTTTGCAGCGTTTTTAATGCAAGTGTATTTCTTCTCAGAAAACAAAGGGACAATGTAAAAAAGTTAACAAAAACATGCTTGCGAAGCTGATGATTAATATTTGCTAATGTGACCGTATTTCATGATGGATTGCTTGTCACATTAGCAAACTTTCTTGGCATGCAAAGAAAATGAAAATTCCTTTCGTTTAATAATCATGGTAACCCCAACAAGGTATGTTTCTAATATACATTTAAGCAAAATATGAAAAATTCTACTTATAAATGAGCTTAATCAGTTTCTGAGATATGCTTAATTTATTTGGTTACTTTTGTCCGTCCAATTTGCGGAAATTTAGAAGGATTTCTCGGTGTAAGTTTTTCAGAAAGTGTCAGAAACCAATTTGTGTACATGCCTGGTCACATGTTAAAACCATCAGTTTGTGGATTCAGTAATTTATATATGTACCAACAAAACTTTATTTTTGCTATGGTGACGGTCCATTCATGTGCTTCCGTTTAATTTTCCTAATACAGAAAAATAAAATAAAATCCAATTGAAAAACTTGACCCATCTCAAAATTCCAAACATGTTACTCCAGATAAATAATTCTGATATAAAATTATAATCACCACGGAATTAAAAAAAAATCTTTAACTTTAAACCATGATTTTAACATTAAGTATAATTTAAAAAAAGAAAAAAAACCCAATGTGTTTTTAAATTCAGGAAAAGAGAAAATTTCTGACGAATGTTAAGGTGATTCCGGGAGAATTGCAACACCGGTGGTGGTTGCAGATGTGGATAAGAGGAAGGTGAAAAAAGGTGGTCAGGAAGGTTAGTGCATGAGAGGAGGAAAGTATGGCAGCTGAAAGAAGAAGAGACAAGAAAGAATTTTGAGATGAGAGTAGGGGAGCTTTTGGGGACTGATGTGGTCAGACTTGTGGAGGTGCTTTAAAGAAGGGGTGCTTGCTACGGCATCATGTGATGAAGTGTGTGGGAAAACAAAAGGTCGGAAGAGAAAGAGAGAGACAGGAGAATTACAGGGTGGTGGAATGAGGTGAGGGAGGCGATTTTAGCGAGACAGAAAGATGCATTAAGAATATGAGAAAAAAATGGTACGGAAGAGAATAAGGTAAGAGGCTACAAGGGGCTAAAGAAGCGAGCAAAGAAAAAGTGGTTGCGAAGGCTATAAAGGAGGAGGCAGAGAAGGGAGATTGAGTGAGTTGAGAGAGAAGAGAGAATCCAAACAAGGTGTAATAAGAATAGTGAGAGGCAATGAAATAAAGGAGGAAGAGATGAGTTTGATAGGGGGAAGGTGTAACTGGTGGAAGGTGTGTATGAGAGGAAGTGATGGAAAGTTGAATTTCAGTGAGAAAGATAGAGGCAGAGTCTGATGGATGAGAAATCATGAATGAGGAGAATGAGTGGGATCAGAACGTTGAGGCTGTGAGGTGGTGGAAGGGTCAGTTAAGAGGGTCAGCCGGAAAAGTGGTGAAGGCAAAAAGGGAAATGAAAAAGGAAAAGCGGTTGGACCCTCAGAGGTGAGTGTCGAGATGATTATTGCGAGTGGAGAGCATAGGGATTGGTGTGATGATGGAGTGGTGTGTAGAATGTTTGATGGGGAAGGGATGCCGGTGGACTGGAGGTGGGGCAGTTGCGTGTGGGATTCCATTTTTAACAGGCGAAAGGGATGTAAAGGCCAATGAGTTGTGGTGCAATAGGGGTCGTGAAGTTGTTAGAGCACGCAATGTGAAGATTGTGGAGAGGGTCTGGAGGATAGATTATGAAGATAGTGGAAAGTGGATGAGATGCTAATTTGGGTTTATGCCAAGGAAGGGAACGATAGATGCAGTGTTTATGTTAGGAGGTTGAAAGAGGAATATCGAAGCTTAAAGGGAAGAAGCTGTAATGTGTTTTGTAGACGTGGAGAAGGCATTTGATAGGGTAACTAGGCAAAGTGATGGATTAGTGGGCGAGTGGGCGATGAGGAAGAGTGAGAGGATAACCAGAAGTAGGGGGTTTAGTAGAAGCAGATGATGAGTTTCTATGAAGGAGCAAAACGAGAAGGAGAGTTGAGAGTTAGAGTGGGGTTTGATTTGTCCGAGGAGTTTGCGGTGAAGGTGGGCCAGTGGATCAAGGTTCTGTTACTTCGCCATTGATTTTTGCAAATTGTGAGTGATGTAGTCACAGAGAGTGCAAAAGACGGGGTTTGATGAGGAGATGTTGTATGAAGGATGATTGGTTTTAATGAGTGAGACATGGAGAGATGAGGGGAGGGAAATTCTTTGGAAATGGAAAAAGAAAGAAGGTTTCGAGGGTAAGGGTCTGAAGGTAAATCTTGGAAAGACAAAAGTGCTGTAGTGGGGCGGAGAGGGCGGTGGTAGCGAGTAGTAAGGTAGACCATTTTTTGTGTGGGGTACGTGTGTGGGAAGAGAGTAAAATCAAATTCAGTGTGGTGTGGTGTGAGAAATGTGGGAAATGGATTCCATGGGAGATGGCACAAAGATGAAGAGGTGACCCCTAGTTTGGCAGAGATTTTGTGTGTTGAAGAAATGAAAGGGAACTGGAGGGATGGTGGAAATTTGGAAAGGAGGAAAAAGTTGTGTGATGAGGTGAGGCAGTGAAGGAGTTCACATACTTGGGGATAAGGTTAGTGGGAGTGCGGTGGATGTGAGGTGGCTGTTGACAGCGAGATGTGAGGTATGGGGGGGTGAAGTTTAGGGAATGTGGAAGAGATAAACCTCTGATTATTTTCACTTAGATGGCTATAATTGGACTTCTCAAATCGTAAACTAAATAAAAGGGGCGGTGGGGTATGTGTATTATCAAAAGTGAGTTAAAATATACCATAAGAGATTATTTAAGCCAGGTGAAGCATCTCAAAAACACAGAAAGCATGATTCATTGAAATTGAGCGACCAAGATCGAAAAAAAAATATTATATTGGTATCACATATTAGATCTCCTGACCGGAATAATGCATTTAATAACTTTGCAGAAATAGGAAAATATATTGTCAAAACTTACTAAAAATGAAAATAAAAAATATCACCTTAATGGGAGGACTTTAATATCAATTTATTGAATCGTGATAGTCATGCTCCAACAACCGATTTTATTGATGTAATGAATTATTGCGTTATATCCAAGGATTACAAGCAACAAGGAATCTCATAAGAACAGAAACATTGATAGATAACAAATCTTACAAATTCTTTACAAAACAAACTTCGGTTTAATGCTTAAACGGATATAAGTGACGACTTACCCATTTTCATCTCGACTAATTTTATCTGTGTACAGAAAGAAAAACCCAGTCCTTATGGAGAAATAGAGCAATGTAATGATCAAAAAATTCGTTGAATTAGAAATTCATATGTAATGTTGACTGGGATGTTGTTTGTAGATTCGAGTGATGTGACATTGCATGATGGACAGTTTATTACTAATTCAACAATCTGTACCATGAGTGTTTCCCCAAAAGGACCGTGAAAAAAAAGTGCTTGATAGTATCATTTAAACCAAGATCATCTTGGATCACGTCTTCTTTACTTCACGTCTTCTTTACTTTCTTGTTGTACAAGAAGTCTGTTTAAAAACCAAACAGATCATCTATTCTCAAATTTAAAAGTATAGAAAAAAAGTAAATAGATATTAAGACTTGCTAAGCAAAATTACTTTAGGCATCTACTTCGAAAGGAAAATAATATAAAATACATTGAAAATCTTAATTCACTTATCAGGTCCCAAAAAAACAAAATTTTAAAAAGTTTGATGCGATGGAAAAAATATATTAGATCTGAAGTCCAATTGCTGATAATTTCAACAATTATTTTGCAAAATATTGGACCTACTCGGGCTAAAAGCAATATTACACACTGGAAAAGAGTAATGAATACTAAAAAGTTCTCACTTTGTGCCACAGTTATTTGACCCGGACAGATGAAGGAATATTTAAAATTATCAAAAAAAACTTGTGGCTAACAAAAGTCCGGGCCATGATAACATTAAATCTAACGTTGTCAAACAAGTGCCTAAAGAAATTTTCGTATCCTTGAAATAATATGTAAACCCTTCACCTCCCCACCAATGGCGTGTTTCCCCAATGTGTTAAAAAAACAGCCAACAGTGGTACCTATCTATAAAAAAGAAAAAATCCAGAAAATTTTTCGGTAATTACCGTCCTGTGTCTGTGTTGCCTTGTTTTCCAAAAATCCTTGAGGTATAATGCATAACAGGTGTTATGACTTTTGATCAGAAACGATATTTTTGTATAATAAACAGTCATGGATTTCGGAGCAAGCACGCCACCTATATGGCAAGTATTGGACTTTGGTTAAAGATTTTAAGTACATTTCTAAATATAGAGTGATATGATAACCGTTAGGAGTTTTATGGATTTTAAAAGCTTCGATATTCATAGATCACAATATTTTACTTGATTAAGCTTATCATTGGATTTCGAGGAAGGAAATATCACATAATTGGTTTATTAGTATCTGTCAGATAGGAATCAAGATGATATTATAATAAGGTAAATTCATTAATAGGAACAATGTTACTTGCGGTGTCCCACAGGGGTCAAATATTGGGGACCATTAACTCTTTATATCTATATGAATGATAATTTGCTCACTTCCAATTGCTTAAGTTTATTTTTATCTTGACTGATGATACAACTGATATTACTAAATGATCTGACACATTATATGATACTGTTAACAGGGGAAGGGAACTACAAGAGTGAATACTGGTTTAAAGAACAAATTGTCGTTAAATGCCATCTGAAAACAAATTTACTTGCTTATAGGAACAGATTAGTAAACCAAACACTGTAAACTGATAAAAAAAAATAATTTGGATGGATGTAAATTAGCTCAAGGTTCTGCAGCAAAGTTTCTTGGGATACCATTGATGAAATTTGACTTGGAAAACTCATAAAATAAATTTTGTACAAGTATGTTCTAGACATATTGGTGTGTTAAACAAAGCTAAGCACTCTTGGCTCAAATCATCAATGTGTGTATAAACTATAGTTGCTTAAAGACTTATGCTTATATTACGTATGGTATTTTTAATCTGGGGCAGTGAATCTAAAAGAATGCTTGACTTAATATTTAAATTACAAACGGAACAGACTTACCACCCGGGATAGTGACAATGAGCTCATACTTATGCCCATACTAAACCATTTTGATAAACTAAATACTTTAAAACATTTTGATCTTTACGCAAAGAATTGCAATAGTCATGTATAAGTTAAGTATAGACACGGTTGCTACCAAAATCATTTTGCTATCTATTTGTAAATTTAGAAAAGTTCAAACTATAACACAAGAAACAAAAATCAATATCGTCTTTGAATCAATAAAACAAAATCTGTCTCTGACAAATGGGACCAAAATTATGGAATCTTTACCATATGATTTTAAGAACGGCACACAAGCGTCAAAGCATTCAAAGATAACATTTCAATCTTTCTAAAAGCGACAACTAGGAAATCTCAGAAATGATTTTTATATTAGAAATATATTTTTGCAAATGCACGTTGATTCCTTGATATTAAGTTTATTTCGATACGCTTCAACATTATGTTAATTTATATTTGTGTAGTTTAGTATTTTTGTTAATCTTGCATTTTGAGACATATTCTTGTGTGTGTGGTGTGTGTGGGTGTGGATGGGTTTTGTTTTTTTGTAGTTTTTAACGTGTTTTTTGCCCGTTTGTTTTGATAAGGTGGTGCAAATCTTTTCAGGCTTTGACTTTTGTTGTATCTCCGCCACCATCAGTGTTTGTATTTTTGATATTGATTTCTATTTGTATTGTAATTTTGATGGAAATAATAAATGATATGACATGAGTTGTTGCAAGGGAAAAGATATCCTTTGAAGATGAAAGGAATGGTGTATAAGAGCTGTGTGAGATCAGTGATGCTGTTTGGAATTGACACGTGGTTGCCTGAGCGAAAATGATATGGGGATTTTGAGGAGGACAGAGAGAGCAATGATGAGAGCGATGTGTGGTGTGAGGTTGATGGACAGGATGAAGACTGAGGACTTGATGCGGATGTTGGGTTTGGAAGAGGCGGTGGACCGGTTGGCGAAGGCGAATAGTGTACGTTGGTATGGGTATGTGTTGAGGAAGGGTGACG
Source organism: Ophioderma brevispina (assembly GCA_023653785.1). Classification (NCBI taxonomy): domain Eukaryota; kingdom Metazoa; phylum Echinodermata; class Ophiuroidea; order Amphilepidida; family Ophiodermatidae; genus Ophioderma; species Ophioderma brevispina. The sequence continues at coordinate 5,919 of JAMKCH010004756.1, read as the reverse complement.
AGCATGTGTTAAGAAGGGCTTTTGAGTTCGAGGTGAGCGGTTTTAGGAGGAGGGGACGTCCAAAGAAGACATGGAAGAAACAAGTGTAGGAGGAGAATAGGAGGGTTGAGGATGGAGGATGCATTGAATCGGGTGAAATGGAAGGAAGGAGTCAGGGCGGTTGCTGCAAATGTGAGGTGAATCCGGCCACTCCCGTCGACGGGGATAAAACCGGATTTAAAACTTGGTTTAGTAGTAGTAGTGTTTAACAAGCTTGATTCCAATTTCAAGTTATAGTATAAACATGATAAATAGACTATAGTTTCGTTTTTAAGATGTATACAATAACTTAGAAGATACTACTGTATTTAGCCATATTTTAATTATTATTATTATGAGTATTATTATTTTACTTTCCCCAGGGTTTTCATATATAACCGTTCTAGGAATCTACTCTATTATTTCAGTACCCTTAAGAGGGTGTTCCATATGTCACAGCTCGTATAGTAGGCCTATATCAAATGTGGTGTAAGCCTGTAGTCTTCAAAACCTCCTCTATTAGTTTGTATAATATTGAAATTGTATTTTGGGATCCATTTCTTCCTCCTCGATGAAATGAAATTGTTGCTTAAGCTTGCTTAACAGCTTACGTGTGTGTTAAGTCTACCCCCGAGTAGACGTAGTTTTGTGCGTAACTTTTGGTCGGACTTAGTTCACAACTGCATTACGTGTCAGTTTTGGGAACGCGTGGAACACAATAGTTGTGTACTAAGTCACCCTTGATTGATGCTACAGAATGTAAACCTGCAGTACCAAGTCGAAGGTGCACCATAGATTCGAGTCTTAGGTGGAAAATTTGCAACTAGCGGCATACGGCGTTAATGTCCATCAGTGAAAAGTAAAGTAACAGCAGCATGCTGTTTCTATGGGAAAATATACGATAATACTTAGCAGATTGAAGACGAGTTGAAACTGCGCAAAATATTCAGCCAATTCTGAACAGATTTCAGAATTTATATTTAGTATGTACATATACTTAAAAAAAACCTATTGAAATGGTGACTAAGCTGTGCTTCTTTGAAGCTACAAGCAAAATGAAAGTACGAATGCTCACTGTTCTTTCATTAAAACATATCAAGTTTATATTTAGCAGTGTTGTATCTCTAGTAGCGTGATCAAAGAATATTAGGTTGCAAATCTTAGTACTGCTTACATGTGTAAACGTTAACTATCAAATTTTTAGGAGGTGAAATTTGGCAAATCATTGCGTGCATTCCGGATTCATGATTTAACTGCAATAACCCATGTACCACGGGTTACCTTTTGTGAGAATATAGTATATGAACTTTTAAAAGTGAGTCATTCTTACTTGGCATAATATCAAAGAACAAAGACCAGGATTTCCAATTGTGTTATTGGCATCTCATTTACTTTTGTCCAATTCAGAGATATAATTTAGTGCAATACACCAAAATCATTTTGTGCCACTTTATGCATGGGCAGAAATGTTTCGAGTCATGTTGTCTTGAAGCTCATAGAAGATTGCAACTTGGCAAAAGAAACAACAAAAATAGATTAAAGTACACAAAGGAAATCTAGTTTTCTCGACACAAGTTTTAATAATCAACATAACAAGTTCAATGATAAATATTTTATTTTCATAAATAATAAAAAAATACAAATAAGTATTTATTGCACGTCAATGAAATGGAGCTTTGAATTAATATAATTGCAACCAAAATAAACACTTCAAATCCAAAGAAATGGCTTCTTAAAAAAATATTGCACGGTTTTGTGTATTAACTTATTTTTCATTAAAAATTTGAATTTGGAAGCAAAGTACCAAGGTGTCGGTAGGACTTTGAGTTCCATGATACTTCAAGACCATAAAAACTCTCTCTCCTCTAGGTGGCTATACGGTCATGATTCTCTTCTAACTAACAAACATGTCGAATGTTATACACTTTATCTAAAGCCAGAACTTACTAAAGATAATTTCCACCATTACGTATACTGTTTTCGCATCTGTTAATTTTTTTTATCAAGTTATTCACTTTTGAAATCTGTTTAAATGCGAATAACTAATGTTAACTGGCACAAACTTTATATTTGAGGTCCGTAATAAACTGGGATTATCTCTTGATTGAAACCAGCACCTGAGATTGGAAAGGCTCGACTTTTGTCTTTAATGTGATGCACAAAATGACTTACTTATGTTGAGATTTAATATTTAAAAAAAAAACGGTTTTCGATTGTACCATTTTTGTTTTGAGGCAGGCTGAATTGTGCATTAGTTTATATCTTACCTACCTTAGTTCATTTCATTACACGTTATCTCCTGGTGACAAAATATTACTGACTGTACATCGGAGATAGTGTTCAGACAAGACATATGAAACGAAACACACCCTTGATGCTACAGAATATGCCAACTCGAAGGTATACCACAGAGTCGAGTTTTAGTTGGAAAATGTGCAACTAGCGGCATACGGCGTTAATGTTCAAAAGTGAAAAGTAAAGTAACAGCAGCATGCTGTTTCTATGGGAAAATATACGATAATACTTATCAGATTGAAGACGAGTTGAAACTCCGCAAAGTATTCAGCCAATTCTGAACAGTATTTCTGAATTTATATTTAGTATGTACAATATTAAATAAAATCCTATTGAAATGATGGATAAGCTGTGCTTCTTTGAAGCTACAGGCAAAATGAAAGTACGAATGCTCACTGTTCTTTCATTAAACATATCTAGTTTATTTTTAGCAGTGTTGTATCCATACTGCAGTAGCGTGATCAAGAATATTAACAATAAAGGTTGCAAATCTTAATACTGCTTACAAGTCAAATTTTCAGGAGGTGAAATTTGGTAAAACCATTGCGTGCATTCAGGATTCATGATTTAGCTACAGTACAACAACTCATGAGTTAATTTTGGTGAGAATATCAGTATAATTACAAAAACAACAAAAGTAAAACATAAGTTTGTTCACAAACAGTGTTCGGGTTATTGCAGTAAACTGTATTCACTCTTTTTGATAATCCACCTCATTTGCATATAAAGTTTATCATTTATTCCCAAGTACGTATACATGCTTGCTATGTGTATGTGCTTCAATTTTTAATTTATGTCAAGGCTAATCTAGGCATTAACAGCAGTTATCTAATTAGTAACGCTGACGGATTGGCGCCAAGATAGCGATTAACCTCCCTTTTGAAACTCTGCAAGTCCTGGTTTGATGCTACATGAGCAGGAAGGGCATTCCATAAGCCTACAGAGAATGGGAGAAATGATCTTCTGTGGGCACTATCAGTGATTTGCGAAATCAGAAAATTGAAAAAATAAAAATAATATCCTAACATATACCCTGCAAGTTATAAGGCTGAAATCAACCTTATAAGGGCAAAATCGGATATTTTAGTCATTAAAAAAAAAAAAAAAAAAAATCTGAATTTATATTTAGTATGTACAATATTAAATAAAATCCTATTGAAATGATGGATAAGCTGTGCTTCTTTGAAGCTACAGGCAAAATGAAAGTACGAATGCTCACTGTTCTTTCATTAAACATATCTAGTTTATTTTTAGCAGTGTTGTATCCATACTGCAGTAGCGTGATCAAGAATATTAACAATAAAGGTTGCAAATCTTAATACTGCTTACAAGTCAAATTTTCAATTAGCAATGTTGTATCTCTAGTAGCGTGATCAAGAATATTAGGTTGCAAATCTTAATACTGCTTACAAGTCAAATTTTCAGGAGGTGAAATTTGGTAAAACCATTGCGTGCATTCAGGATTCATGATTTAGCTACAGTACAACAACTCATGAGTTAATTTTGGTGAGAATATCAGTATAATTACAATAACAACAAAAGTAAAACATAAGTTTGTTCACAAACAGTGTTCGGGTTATTGCAGTAAACTGTATTCACTCTTTTTGATAATCCACCTCATTTGCATATAAAGTTTATCATTTATTCCCAAGTACGTATACATGCTTGCTATGTGTATGTGCTTCAATTTTTAATTTATGTCAAGGCTAATCTAGGCATTAACAGCAGTTATCTAATTAGTAACGCTGACGGATTGGCGCCAAGATAGCGATTAACCTCCCTTTTGAAACTCTGCAAGTCCTGGTTTGATGCTACATGAGCAGGAAGGGCATTCCATAAGCCTACAGAGAATGGGAGAAATGATCTTCTGTGGGCACTATCAGTGATTTGCGAAATCAGAAAATTGAAAAAATAATTAAAAAAAATCAGATTTTTGCATGTCTGTAACAAGTACAGCTATCCTAACATATACCCTGCAAGTTATAAGGCTGAAATCAACCTTATAAGGGCAAAATCGGATATTTTAGTCATTACTGTCCGTACAGACAGCTTTCTACAACACGTAATTGAATGGAGGGAGCATATTTGAATATTTTCCTGGAGCATTTGAATGATCAATGCTCCATGAGCATATGGCAAATATGCTCCTGGAGCATTGAAAAGTAAAATACTGCTCCACCCTATTTGCCATATACTTCTATCCTGCAGCATGTGCATTCAAATTTGACTTAGAATATTTTTTTTAGATTATTTATGCTCCAGGACCGTATGGTCCTGGACCATATGCTCCTGAAGCATAATTTCGGGGCAAAATCACTCCCTGCCAAAATCTCATAAGTCCTTCCTTCCTCTACGGAACTTGACAGGGGTAGGACATGCCAGTGGGTGCCCCTTCTGTATTTTTTCCCTATTGATAGAATGGCCTTCACTCCAAAACCCCATATGTAAATTTTCGCGCCGATATTTCAATCCGTTTTGATGCGAGAGCTAAAAACGTGATTTTGTAAGCCCCATAGAGTACTGTGTAAAATTTCACAAAATATGAAATTTCTTCAATTTGCTCATAGTCTAGGCCATTGGAAGAACAGAGATATATTTTACACATAAAAATAACATACCCCAAAACAGATAGGGACATTGATATGAGGATAAAGACATCCAGGTAATTTGTAGGCCAACTTTTTATGTTTTCCATAACTTTAATCAACAAATGTGTATATTACATGAATGTTTTTGACTCGTACTCACTGATATTAAAACCACAAAGGTTATAGACCGGTCAAACAGTGTGCATAGCGTGAGAAACATGCATACGGAGTGCGTGTTCTTGTGTTATAACGTCAGTTTCGTCGTCTGCTGAATTTAACGTCGCCGGCGAAGTTAAATTATAAAATCGTTCTGTTTACCCATAAGGAAGCTGATTTGGTCTTAATCATTTCGGGTGAGGGCTTTTGTATATAAAAGCTTTACAACCATGCAAAAATATCGATTTTGAAAAATCTTGAGGGCGCACTATTTTTCAAATGTGCCAGTGTCTCTTTAATATTGATCGACCAAAATGGGGCACATTTTCGCTCATAACTTCCAAACCAAAAGCTACCAAACATCCTTTAGCTATAAGATTTCACAGGGTGAATGATAAAAATAGTAGCTTGAAATGTTGACCACTTCCGGTAAAATCTGGGGCTTCTCTTGGGACGAGGCTATTAGCAATCGGGTGCCCACGCATATCGGATAAAGACTTGAATAAAGGCTATCTAGTCACGAATATTTTAAAGGCTGAGTCAGAGATTTTTCGAGGAGGGCGCCCTCAATCCTCAAACAAAAAAAAAGAAAAAGTATTTTTATTTTAGTATTTTAACGCATTCAAAATTTTGTTCACAACATAGGTGAAAACAAAAAATTTCATCGAACGGATTTTTTGCTATGGTGTATTTCAGCATTAATTTTTGAAATTTCCCATAGGTTTACGTGGTAAGTTTGGGACCGTAATACTCTTTTTGGATTGAATTTTTCTCAAAAACGAAGTAGTGACCATTGACCCCCTTTTGTATTTTTAGATTTGTATCAGCACCGTTGAAAGTACCATATATCAAATTTTCAAAA